>VDFB02195952.1:0-18231 GCA_007258455.2 Sequoia sempervirens | reverse complement strand
TGTGAGAGGAAAAGTCAGAAAATTGACTGGTAAGGGCTAGTGGAGTTTAGGCCTACCAAGGAAATCTCTTGGAATCGGGTATAGTAAAAGCTAAAGAATCTCCAAAATGGAACAATTTGGATGCAAGGAGCATGAGGACAGTACCTTTAATCCCCCTGCAAACAGCTCAAGGTTGGTGATGAGTTTCACATCTAGATTCTTCTAGGTGTTGGAAGGAGGCAACAAATTTAAAAGGTGTTGAATCTAAAAGGTTAGCATACGTTAAAACTTGGGAACAAGAAAGTTGTAGTAGGGGTTCACAGGAACTAGTTTAGACAAAGTCTAGAAGATTTTTTAGGCTCATGGTGAAGGCAGGGTGGATGTCTCTATTGAATGGGTAAGCAAACCTTGGAGAGAGCACATTAGTAGACATATCTAGAAGATAATGAATATCCCATTGCAATCAATCACAAGTATCCTCAGGTACAACAATAGATGAAGATGTGATCTCAATATGAGGAGGAGAAGCAAGAAGAGAAGTCTCTGTGTCAACTAGAAATTCAAGACATTTATTATACTCAAGCTCCTTTGAAGCATCATCATCATAGGGTATATTATCAACATCATCAAGGGGAATTAAACAATCTGCAACAAGATCATCTAGGAATGGAGAGATATGATGGTCTCCAAAAATCTCCCAAATCTTGGTCCAAAGTGTGTGTGGGCACTCGATATCTGAGATCTCCACAGGAATATCAACACTAATATATGAACCAATTAATCCTACAATGTGATCATTATTATTACCCCAAATTGATTGCTTCCAAGGCATTTCTGGTTCAGGTATGAGCCCATAAACGTATGGAAAAAGCTTAAGCCACCTGAGATGTGTTAGGATACCTTTCTTCCAAGACTCATAATTATCCTTATTCATCATTACCACAAAAGGATGAATAGAAAAACCCATGATACCTCCTCAAATGATCAACACAAATGAATCAACCACAAGATTACCCCCCCAAATTAACTCAATCAAAGAACCCCCCCAGCAATATATGAGCTTGGTACTTTATGAGTAGTGCGTTTACAATTGACACTTGCCAAAAATAACGAAGTGGTCTTTGATCTTGGTACATGCAAATGCCCAAAATAGGCCACAAAATCAAGTACAATTTTTGGAATATAATGAGATCAATCTAATCATACCAATGAGAAGTACATGAAAGATCATGCACTTTCAAAAAAAATTGTACCCAAAAATGTTACCGTAGGAGCAAGATATGAGCTCCCGAAGTTCCCAAAATGAGGACAAAGCAGAAACACTTGTGAGAATCTGAAAGTTCTGGAAACACAGACACCAAAACTAAAAAATGATTGCACCACTACGAAGAGTGTGAAAAATTAGCCCAAATAAAAAAAAATTGCACTTAAAAAGAGTCGAGTGCCCGAAGTTATGATAAAGCTTCAAAGATTGCCTATGAAAATAAAAATGCAAACCGTGAGGGGGGAAATTTTTAAAACTGCGGTTTACGATACCGACATCAAATCCACCTTTCATCTTAAAATTGGACGCATTATATGACTATTAAGGTAAACACAAAGCTTAAAATTGACGGTCGACCGACTGTCAAAACATAATATACCCTACCCTGACAGAATATTCTCCTGACCGACCAGTGGCAAAATTTG
The DNA here is from genome assembly GCA_007258455.2 of Sequoia sempervirens. Classification (NCBI taxonomy): domain Eukaryota; kingdom Viridiplantae; phylum Streptophyta; class Pinopsida; order Cupressales; family Cupressaceae; genus Sequoia; species Sequoia sempervirens. Next base: position 16,563 of record VDFB02195952.1, on the reverse strand, counting down.
GAGGAATCTAAGCTGGAATATTTTGCAAATTGTGACATAATATTTTTCTCGACTAGTTGGTTTTACATTTTCTATATTTTTGGTACTAATCGGTGATGATATATTGTCGTCGGCTTTGAAATGTCTACGACCAAGGGTGGATTTTTTCACGGCTTTGCAGATTTTCCGCAGAGTTATGTGTGTAGCCCGTGAGATGCAGGAGTTGTACATCATGGCCAGCGTGGCCTACATGATTGGGCCTATAGGTACCTTGTACCCGCACGGTGTAGTATGAAATCAGAGACAATAAAGTGCATAACAATTTCTTTTCTTTCCTTTTTTGATTTTTAAAGACAAATTTCTAAAAAATAATATAGCAATTGCTATATAAAAATTTTCAAAAAATTTCCAAATAATAAGATATTTTATTTTCAAAAAATCATATCGATGCTATAATGATGGCGACTTGGGGGTCGTAAGGCTCTTTGTGCAAATTTTTTTTGCCTCACCAGACAACTGCTCCAAAATGGACGAATTGATAGTCGATCTTAGGGTTTTTGGCCCTTCTGGACGCGATGGCAAGGTGGGATTTGACCCAACATGCTCCAAAATCGTAGCTACCTTCTGGATCTAGTAACCACACTTCAACTTCAAACCCTCATAGATTTGGCCTCGTATGTCTAATTTGGATGAAACAAAAGGAAAAATTGACTTTCTCGAACCTTTCGGATGCAATGGTGAGCTTAGATTTGCACCAACAAGCTCTGATTTAAACTTGCAACAAAGAGCCAAAAATGGAACCTCCCCAAATCTAGTATCTCTCTTCAGAAAAAGACTCTCCAATGGCATCCAACCCGCTCTGATACCATGTTAGAATTGGCTATGGATGCCAACATCTTGAGACCAAATGGAAAGCACAAAAGAGAGAATAGAATATGACAAGAATAAACTGTATTCAATGTCAATGATATGATTGTTGTATACAATGAGAGAGACCCCTTGGTTATATAGCCAAGGTGAGATACAAGATGTCATAGGATTATGACAAGTGTCTTAATTATATGACATGAGACAACTAATCACACTTACCTAGGTTCACATGTAGTAGTTGTCAAAGATAAGATAACAACTAATTACAACTAACATCTTCTAGAAAGATTCCTTCCTATGACCTAAGTAAACTTAACATGTGTAAATAAGTCCCCTAGTAATGAATTAACTAGGTACGAGACTTTCTTTACACCAACAGTACTTGGGAAATCTTTAAAAGATTCAAAATTAAGTTGCTTTTCTAATCTAAAGTGAGTGAAATGTTTGATTTGATAACTTGATACTAAAAATGGCAAAATTATGGCATGTGGCACACACTTTCTTTTTATCAATTTCCATATTTTTATTCTTCATATTCGTTGGATTATATTTCTTTGAAGAAAGTGTGGTTATGGTACCATGGATTAATGCCATATGTACATCTGAAGCGAGTGATTGGATAGCTTGATATTAAAAAATGCACAATGTACTATAGATGATGATGTCATTAATCTAGTGATCAATTGAAATATGATTTGTAATGATTTCATATCATTTGAGTGGTGATTTTGATAGCTTTTTAGCTTGAGGTACAATGTGCAGTAGCCAAACGTCAATCAAAATAAATATTGTAAATGTAAGAATTAAGTTACATGATTAAGTTGGTTACTTGGTTTGCACAATTATACCTCACATGACTCATGAGTAAATAGGGATCAAGCTGGTAGTGGTGGCCACTAGCCCATAAATAGGGATAGTGAGCATAACTAAAATCATTTGTAGAAGGCTAAAGGCTTTACTATTGATTGCAACGTTTTGAATTGTCATAAGGGTTTTCATTTTGCAAGGTTAATAAGGAAGAAGATGATGCGGTATTATTGGGGATAATTTATATTATCTTGCCTCCAGTTATGTAGTTATAGAGGAAAATACCAATTTCCTTCAAGTTCAAAATGGGTGGAATTGGAAAGAAGTTGATTTGTTTCACTTGAATTCTAAGACAAGTTTTGAACCAGGATGAGGAGCTCTAATGGAGATAAGTGCCTTTATAGAGAGTACACCCACATAAGTATTTTAATCTTGTTTGTATTCAAAGCCGATGACTTCTCATACTCTATTTTGATAGAGGCCCTCGAAGACGAACTATGGACTTTTAGACTCATTGTGTGCTATCTCGATGCATGGAAGAAGTGCATAAAAGGTGGGAGAAAATTTACTATCCCTTATCTTCTGCATGACTTTGGTTGTTAAACATGATAGGTACATTTTGTATCTTCATAGATCCCATTTCCCGAGCATGGTAGGAAAGCCCTATGGATTCTCAAAATCATTTGTTTGGTAATATGGTTTGGATCCCATAGCCGCCACTACCATCTTGGAGTAAATTGTATCATTTTGGGTTGTTTTGATGCATCAAATTGAACATATTATAAATGTAGAAGCATATTTGAGATCCCAAGATCCAAGCCATGGTCGATAAGCCTCGTGGTTTGAGAAGATGGTATAGGAAATGCTCTTTCACGGTAACCAGTAGCAACTTATAATCAATTGTGTCTGATGTAAAGTGACATGTGTCATTTATACAAAACAAGAGCTTGCATGCTCTACTCATCTTTAAAAAGCTATGTAATAATGTAACATTGTAATTTAGTGGTAATAAAATAAATGGTTGTGTTATTCTTCAATATTCATTTACAGTAAAGAATTATTTTGTGTTTACAGTGTCTATTCAAATTATACAAGTAATGTAAATGGAATAAAATAATGGAATGAAATATTTAATAAACTTAAAAAAATCATATTTTTTTCCTTAAAGAGATTAAGTATTATCTATTTATGAAATATTTGTATGCAAATTTAAAACATAAAGCAATACAAATGAAAAAAGAAAGTTGCCATCAAATTGAAAAAAATCCTAAAAAACTAAAAGTTGTCACTCTTGCTAGGGTTTTCCAAAATGTTATTGATTTCTAGTTTTTCGTTGACCTACTCCCTTGGTTCCCAGTATCATTAGTCATTTTATGAATTACTTTGCAATGTTAAGTTACCAAATCCTTGGCCTTGATGTAAATCAATCTCTTGATTTTAAAGGGATTCTGTGAGTTTGCATGATGCTTCAAGTTGATCTATATGTGACTCACAGAACCACAAAATGGACATGTGGACTCATCTCAATGTCTCTATTAGGATTGTGTATCCTAGCGCCACTAAAGTTTAAAACTTTAAAAAAATTATTACAAAAAACTTAAAACACATGTTTATTGTTTATATCATAAATCACTCAACTGTTTGATGAAAATTTGATGGATGGTTGTAGTTGCATTTCGAAATGAAAAGCACAGAGCACTATGCTTATGAACTCAAACCTCTAGAATCACCCTATAACCATTAGATTTAAAAATATCAATGATTGAGACTTTGTTTGATTTTTTTTTTGTCTTTACAAAAATGTAATGTACTAATTGTGTAGTTCAGAGGCAACACGTTGACGTTTCATTCACTTTAATATTCAAAAAAATAAGTGGACTTTCTATTGCTAATTGATTTAATTTTTAAGTGAGAGAGTCAACACATAGGGAGATTTCAAATTGCTAATTACAGTGTACCAAGGAGATTCTAGGTTCCAACAAAGCTAGTCCACACCTATTAGTATTAATCTTTTCAAGAATCAATATCTGGGTAAGTGAAAGACAAAATTCCTACAATTATGTTTCATCGTTTCCTAAAATCTTATTTTGTCAAACTTTGAAGTTTGGGTCAGGGTTGAGAGACTTAAGAAAAATTAAGGAGGACTAAGAGGTAATTTACAATTTCATATTGTACAAGCATGTCTACCACCACTAGCATACAAAACAAAGTTGTTGGGAAGGTAGAGAAAAATTGAATAAAAAAATACATTATGTTGGATTGCTTAAAACCCCAAATTTCATTGATCAATACCATGTTATTTATGATTCTAAAATATATGATAGGCTTACCTAAAAACTTAGAATTTCATCTAAGAATAATGCTGCAAACCAAATGCAAAATAATAGTTTTAGTGCATAGTGGGTAAGTGGATTAGGACGCATGATGTTACATGATGTTTTCCCTTGCCCAAAATTTATTGTGGTCTGCACCCACAATTATGATGATAACAAAAGAGTAATTGTTAATGTAGATAGCAAAGAATAAATTTTATCCATTAATGCAAAATAATTTGGAAAAGTGTTGGGGTTTACAATCGAAGAATTTGGAAATGTCCACATTGGCCTAGAAAATCTTGTTAGTGATTATGAAGCAGTCAATGAAAGAGAGAAAAATTATTTCCTAAATAAAATAGTTTAGGTACCAAAGAAGTTAGAAACAAATTGAAAGGTAATCATACATGATTTTGAAATTTTTAAACCATGGGTTCAGGATACTATTTCCATGCTAGAATTTTTCCTCAGACTGGATAACAATTGGGAAGTGGGTGTAAGCCTCCTTGAAATGGTATATAATATCCATTATGCTGGACCACTTGTCAAATATAAATTTATTGAGCACATTGTAGAATCCATGCATAAACAATTTTTTAATGATTAAAGGAGGTCCACACTCAAATTCCACTAAGATATTTAAGTTCACAACCTGCTTGTGCTATTTATTTCTATTCAAATTTAGTGGAATGTTTGATACCAAAAAGCTTCAGATTCAACACTATAGGAATGGTAAGGAAAAGAAAATGGCTCTAGTATATGATTGGACCACTAAGATAAGGATGCATGATTCTTGAAGGAACTAAAATCATTTGTAGACTACTTTTTGGGTCCATTGCATCAAACAATTGCAAATACTCCAGCCTAGATTGCCTATTTCATGTAGAAATTGTATTTAACTAGGAAAATAAATAGAATTGGCTGATTGGTCCTTAATGGAAGAATATACTGTGCTAAAATTTTATGGATTGAGAGTAGAGCCATACAAACTTCCAATAACTTTGACAATTTTTTTTTTGTATTGGAATATGTAAGGCATATCCAGAGAACTGATGAACTACACTTTGTCAGTCAGTAGAAGAAGACCTTATTTCCTTCTTTACCTTTATCATGTGGAGGGTTCACATTTGAGAGAAAAGAATTTATGGTGGTACATGATCTTTTGATTTTTTAAAATTTTGATGCTATCTGTCTCTAGTAGTATGATCCATGTGACACCATTAAATCAACGATTGTGGCCAATAGGAATGCTGCAAGTAGAATTCAACATCAAAGTAAACCCTTTCTTGAAAACTTGAGAAACAAGGATTCTTGGGATGAGGTCAAAATAGCAATGGAGAAAAGTGTTGTTGAGAAAGGTATTTCTTTTGAACAATTGTCAGCAGAAATTATGGCATTGCACCAAAAGAAAATCAGGAGGTACAACATTTTTTATGAAAAAAGTGATAAACCATCTGGTAGAGTAAAACTACCAGATTCTCTAGATAAGGAAGTTACAAAAGTAAATTGGTCACAATAAAAAAATACTACCTTTTGGTCTATGAGGAAGGAGATGGGTGAACCAAGAACTCTTGTAGACTTTGGAGATAATGAAGAAGATTATGAGTTTAGAAAATTGTGGAATATAGAGCATCCCGATGAACATGAAGATCAAGAAATTGATGATGAATCTAATGATGATAGGGAAAAACAAAGCAATGTCAAAGCTAGTTTAAGTGAGACCAAAAAAGAAGCATATACTTCAGGAGCAGCCATAGCTAAAAAAATGATTTATGAAGGTGGTCCTTTGGGGTCCCAAGGACAAGGCCCTTTGATGGTAGGAGACGTAGAGCATAGAAAACTAGGTGATAAATGAGGCCTTGGAGCTGATATAATAGACCAAGGGCATACAAGTATAGCTGAAACAATTCATTTTGTTAAAGCTTTGAATCCTAATCCTCAAGGTCTGATACAATCACAACTAAGACATGCCCATGGTGGAGAACCTAGTGCTTCTAGCACTACCACTGGTGGCAATGGTATGGTTAGTAGTACTAGTAGTGGTCAACATGTGCTATAACAAAAAATTACACACAAGAGGACAACAATACAAGATACCACACAAACACCAAGTGATCAAGGCTACTGAAGAGGGCAAGGAATTTGACAGGTCCAACTCCAACTACTAGTTCCACCACAAAGGAGTTGTTTCTAGGAAATCCCACAGTTAGTGTGGTTGCAACAACAACTGCAAGTACTCCTAGTCCTTCACCATTCAAGCATTCCATTATTCCTATGTCCCTAGGTTATGATTACATTGATGAGTTTAAAAAGAAATTAGAATTGTATAAAAAGAAAGGAAGCAACTAATGGAGAGTGCATCTATTGTAACTTTAGAGCCTGCAACAACCATGGCATTACCCACATTTGACAGAAATAAATAAATCATGGAGTACACATTTTTTTTCCCACAGTTCAAAATAAACCAGCAAATCTGATGGATTGATATGAATTTCAGGCGAGTAGTTTCCAATTGGATTTTTTTGAATTTAAAAATATTGAAAAAATTAATGTATCAAAGAAGAACAATGAATTGGTGTACACATCATTGCTAAAGCAAGAGAGAAAAAAAGGTTACAAATTCAAATAGAAAAGTTACAGGACAACTTAGCAAATGAGAAAGCAAAAAGGAAAGCAACAGATAACAAGAGCAATGAATTAGAAAAAAAAATCTACCTCTACATCGACAAGAAAAAAAGATAAACAAACAGAGGTGGAATTGAATGAATTGAAGCAAATTTAGATGAGAGAAAAAAGAAATATGATGAGGAAAAATCCACTTCAAAAAAATTAAGACAAAGCATTGGGAAAGAAAATGAATAGTGGGGACAAAAATTGGAGAAAGAGAGAAAAAAAATGAAAGATTGGCTACATACATGATGGAAGCAAAAAATTAAATAAACTCTTTTCAAAATAAGTTAACTGCATTTTGTAGAGAAATAATGAGGCATATGAAACAAAAGATCTGGGAGGAAATAATGTAGAGGATTGATCATTTGTGTGAATTATTTCAATTGATTGATGCTATGAGACTACATTATAAGAAGCTCAAAAAATATTTAATGGACAAATAAAATGTGCTAGCAACAAACAAATATGCAAATCAAGTTCAACAAATAGTCTATAAAGCTAGTGACGATGAATTAAAATCAAAAGGGATTAATAATCAGAGTGAAGCCTTAATGAAGGTGTCATCTATCATTCAAAAGTGTTTGAGAATGTGTGAAACAACAAAATTTGTGAATCTAGCTGCAAAAAAGATGAACAAGCTAGATGAAAAGGTAAGGAACATGACAAAGCTTGGATTGCTAGAGGATTTTGACATAGATGAGTGATTCATTGGAAATGATGGTTTCAGAAAAAAGATGGAGGGTGCAAGGAAGATTGATTTGGACCAGTTTCCTCAGAACCCAGATGAGGTGAACTATTTGGATTCCATCAAACCACTGATAACCTTGAATGTAACTTTAGCTAAAACATTCAAGTCAAGATCCAAATTCAATCATACATTGTTAACAAATTTTTTAGTTAGAAAAAATCAGTTGGAACAAATGACAATTCCATCTACTGAATAGTGGAAGTTGCTACAAAAGTTGATAAAATGATTTGATATTGATAATATGAGTTTCCAAGTTCCAACTCAGCTCTATGCAGAGTTGTCTTTGAATAAGATTTTGCATTGCCTCTATGCATTCCTTCATTTTAAAATCAATAGAAAACTCAAATTCAGTAATGTGTTGATGTTCAATTGTCTATATTATTTATTTTATCAATTGAAGAAAAACTCTGGTTTCAACTAGATACTCATTAAACAATTTCTAATATTCATTGTTGTATATGCTACTATTGTTAATATGTTATTAAGCATTGAGTTGAGTGATGAATCACTGAGTACATGTTTAACACAATTAAAATATGAAATTATTACTAATATATTAATTTATTCAATCTGATGCATAATTTCAAGGAATACAATATAAAATATCAACTACAACTTGAAATATAAAATTCTTGGTAATCCTCAACTAGTTAAATTAGGGTTGTTAGGTCTACAACCTAGGGCTTTCCAAAACCCTATTATCCTAAAACCTTGGCGTAAAATTCTTGGTAATCCTCAACTGGTTAAATTAAGGTTGTTAGGTATGCAACCTAGAGCTTTCTAAAACCCTATAATCTATTATCCTATAACCCTAGTGTAAAATTATTGGTAATCCTCAACTGGTTAAATTAGGGTTGTTAGGTCTGCAACCTAGGGCTTTCTCAAACCCTATTATTTTAAAAACTTGATGTTCTTATGTTTTTTTGTTGACATCATTCACTTTTTGACTGGTCTTTAAGTTAAGACTTATGGGTATCAATGCCATGAGTCCCACATCCCCTTTTGCTAGGAAGTGCCCCTTTAATATCAAATATAAAATCAAAATCAAAACCTTTACTTTTATGTAATTTTATTGTTTTATGTTCATTATGTGGCAGAAGATAAAGGATTCCACAAGTCTGTGGGCCCATAGCGAAATGCCATTTTCTTGGTTGTGAAATTGCATGAATCTTTTTGATTGGTCTTTTAAGTTTAAGTTGTCACTTATGGGTATCAATTTCATGAGTCTCGCATCCCCTTTTGATAGGAAGTGTCTATTTAATATCAGATATAAAATCAAAATCAAAACCTTTAATTTTTTGTAATTTTATTGTTTTATGTTCTTTACGTGGTGGAAGACAAAGGATTTTGCAAGTCTGCAGACCCATAGTAGAATGTCCTTTTCTTGGTTGTAGAACTGTGAAAGGACGTTGTGTGATGATATTCTCATAGGGGACATGGGAGAATTCTGTTGCATAGAGGGGATGGTTGTGTCTATTTCAAGAAAATCAAGGCTTTACTCATCATTGAAATTTTAGATTTGTACATCCCTTTCCAAATGGACGACCCACATTCAAAATTGATAAACGAGTAGATGAATGAATTGCACTCATGCGGACATCAAGTAATGCTATATGTGACAGATGATGGCTCATAATTTCCTTCATAAATTTTTAGTTCATTTTTTTGTCCAACATAGTAGCAAAAACTGTAGAGGTACACCCATTCCATGTCAACTTGAGTTGAACTAAAAAATAGGTACAACCTTCTTGGAAAAATTCACCATTGTTATTCTTGAAGCTCATAATTAGGTCTGCAAACTTTGTTGCAAAATACTGTAGAACTCAGTTTTAAATCATTCTGGAATTATGAGTTATTCAAACACCCAACTACTGATCACGATATTAGTCACACACCAACAGTGCAGATAAATCCTCACAAACAAACCACATAAACCTATCTTTACTTGAAAGATTGAACTAGGACAACCTAAATCTTAGGCTAACTCAACTCAATCCCAAGGCTCATTTATGTCAAGTCTTTACCACACTAGGTTCGCATTAGGGTTCATTGTGATAATGTTATTAATCATGAGGGGTATGTTAAATAGGCGTAGGAAAACTAAGAGGGGGGGTGAATTAGTTGTCACAAAATTCATACTTAAAACCAAACACTTATTAATTCCACAACCACACTGTTCTATTATTAAGTAAGAGCATGAAACAAAAATAACAAAAAGTAAATCAACACAATGAACACCATATTTTTAGGTGGAAAACCCAATGAGGGAAAAACCACGATGAGGGTTAACTCACAATATAAAAGATCACAAACTGAACACAAAGGCTCACTACAAGGGCTCACTGCCCAAAAGAGCATTCACTGTCCAAGTACAAAGGATCACTACCTACAGAAAGGACTCACTATCCAATAGGGAGGTTCACTTCCTACAGATACGAAAGAGAACAAAAGATCCACCACAACAATTAATGCACATCCGTAGGATTGCAAAAACCTTTAGCTCACTGCCTTCAACATAATGAAGAACTATTGTCTCAACTCACTCACACACACTCTTCTGATCTTATGATTTGTGGCTCAATTTCATCACTCCTTCATCACACTATCATACAATTCTTCACAATTTGACTTGCTTTTATACCATCATCATCCTTAGAAACTTTCTTCAAGGTCGGCCACAAATGCCTCATTTCATAAATTCAAAATAGGTTGGTGAATCAACATTCTCGCGGTGGAAAGGAATGAGAGTGGATCAATAAAACATTTAACCAAGACCAAAAATAATGTCTCGAATCAACCACACGCTACCTTAATTTAATTTTATTCTTCAAATGAAGTGTAAACACCAGGTTGGCCAAACCTAATAAAAACACAAAAGAGCATTGATGTACACGCTTCCTAAAGAGAAAATGACATGTGGATGCCAAAACATGCTTCCTTATGCATGAGAATACATCTCAGAATCTTCCAGATACATCTGTAGCAAAAAAACAAACTTCAATCACTGAACACATTTCACCAATCCATCTGGATTATATAAACTCACACTGAAATACTAAAAAATGCCTTCTGAATCACCAATCTTCAAACCTCTTTGCTAGAGCACAGAAAAGACCTTCACAAGACATATTCCAAATCCGCAAGATCTGAAACAAAATAGAGGAGAACTGTAGAGCAACTTTACCAGAACAGTTCACATACCGATGAACATAACTTTCATGTACCATCAAACCAGAAGCTAAAACTTAGGATATATCACCACTAAATCCCCATTATCAAACCTTTAGATCCACATAAGCATAGGATCAACACAAGAGAAATGTAGAGAACATATTGGAGCCCATTCTGAACACTTTCATCATTCTGACTTCACTTCTTCTTTTAATTTTCTCAAAAGCACTTGGAAACATATCAAACCAACACATCTACAACACTAAAAAGATAGGTCCATCTACTCACAACATCTCAACAACATCTCAGCTATACATGTACAATCTGCAACATACTGAACTATGTTGACATCAATGACAATAATGACAACACCACTAAAACTTGCTCATATCTGCAACAATCTCCCCCTTTGTAATTGATGGCAACACATGATGTGAAAAACCATTAAAGAATTTTTTTTTTACACAATATCCCAGGAGAACACCTTCTCTTCTTCTTCACCTATTTTTCACATGACTTTCTCTCCCCCTTTGACATCAATGGAAAAGATCAACAATACTAATTTCTCCCCCTTAGGAGTACACTCATACTGCAACAATGAAAACCTTTTCTACTCCCCCTGTAGAGTAGACCCATTTATTAGTCCAGATAAATGAAGAATCTATGAATTCACTGGACTGATGCACCTTCACGTGTACCTAGTTAGGAGGGCCAATGATCCTAAACCTCTCCCTAAGATGCTCAAAAGTATCCTTCGGAAGATCCTTAGTAAATATGTCTACAATTTGTTCCTTTGTTGTCACATACTCCAATCTAACTTCATTCTCCAACACTTTTTCTCTCAGGAAATGATACTTGATAGATAAGTGTTTTGTTCTTGAATGCATAGCTAGGTTCTTTGAAATGTTTATTACACTTGTGTTGTCACAAAAAATAGAAATAGGCTCATCATATACCACACCATGCTCTTTCTTTTGCTTCATCCACAAAACCCGTGTGCAACAAGATGCTGCAACAATATATTCTGCTCCAAAAGTGGATAAAGAAATTGAGTCTTGCTTCTTGCTCAAACCATGAAACTAATCTTCTACCAAGAAGGAAAGCACCACCACTCGTACTCTTCCGGTCATCTACACATCCGCCCAATCAACATTTGTATAAGCACTCAAGGTGAAATCATCACTCTTAAGATACCATAGTCCATAATCCAGTGTACCTTTAAGATATCTAAATATTCTCTTTATAGTTGTGACATGTGCTTCTCTAGGATCTGCGTGGAATCTGGAAACTAAACATACCGAATGCATAATGTTTGTTTGGCAGAAGATACAACAGCTTACCAATCATAGTGTGTGATAGGTCGAAATAGGTGTTAGAAAACAAGCAACAAGTTAAAGAGCACAAATAAACAACTAAAACAACCTACACTTCGAGATTAGCCTAAGTTGGAAACAAAACAAGACAAAGCCATGAAATGAAACTTTATACCTTGCGTTGAGTCGATCCTTTGGTTGGCCCTTCGATCTTGGATGTGTATGCTCCTTAGATGGCACAAGATGTGTGATGTGAGATGCAAATGATGCTTGGAAACATGAAAATAGCTAAGTGTGGATTGAGAAACAAAACTGCAAGAGTTTGGCTACACAAAATGATCTCCCTCAAATGAGAGAAAAGAGGGGGTATTTATAGGATTTTTGGGAAATCCTAGGGGAAATGGACGGTTGAGATTGATCCACCAAATATCAAGATGTAGGGCTAAGGTGAGTTGAGAACTCACAAGCCCTCACATCTTGACATGTGGCATGTGAAATAGCCCTAAAAGGTGAAGTGGATATGAGGTGGAAGAAGAAGGACATGACATGGAGAAGGGTACAAAGTACCTTGGGATTGGACAAGATCTCTTCATAAAGGAGGTCCTTGTCCCCATGTGGGTGAGAGGACATGTGAGGAATTAAAAATTCCTCAAATATTCTCATGGGGATGGGAGAAAGAGTAAAGAATAAGTAAAGGACATGTGGGGAGAAGTGAAGGAATTAAAAATTCCTTTTAGGTGTCTTGGGGGATTAAAAGGTGAATTAAAAATTCACATGGGGAAGGGGGATGCCTTGTCCAAAAGGAGAAAGCCTTTAATAAGGTTGACTTAAGGACACATGCCATAAGTAGGAGGGGGATTAGGTTAGGCTAATCAAATGATTAAGGTTGTGCAAGTACCCAGTTAGATATGCTAATGACTGATTAGAGGCAAGTGGGAAATTATGGAGGATGTGACCTTAATGATGATTAAGGGTGTGCACATGCTAACCCTAGTGAATTAGAAGAAGATGAAGTAATTAAAATGGATTAGGGACCAACTTGCAAAAGTTGGAGGATGTGACCATGAGAGAGAAAAGATGAATTAAAAATGCATTTTAATTCAAAAGGGGAATATGACTAAATTAAATAAAAGGGGGTATTTATTTAATTTAGAGGAGGAAAAGGGGTAAAGTATCAAATTAAATACTTTAGGACCTTTGTGCGAGATGCAGGGTATTAATTAAACAACTGGCTTAATTAATATTGACAGAGGGGATGAGCAACCGGATGAATCAAGGAGACGCATTTGATCATATGGAAGTGATCAAAATTGGACGTCTACATTTTGCCCCTCTTCGAAAGACTATTAGAATAATAGGGTTTCGAAGAAAAACAGAATGCAGATGACTCCGTAGAGGGAGAGACCAGAAAAGAGATGCCCCAGCATGGGGGAATGCGCGCGAGCCGCCCTGGACGAAGGGAAAGCAGAGAGGATGCCCCGGTCAAGAAAAGGTAGTGTTAGAGCGATGGATTAGGAGGAAATGGTATGGTATGCCCCCTCGAGAAGGGGGACGGGGGAGGAAAAAGGAGCCCCGGTCAACTTCTCGAAAGTATAGAGTGGTACGTGTTGTTGGAAAGAGCACGGAAAAACGAGAAGAACGACGCTTGAACAGAGTCAATCGGACATACGGTGTGCAAATGGCGGCCCCGAGAAGAAAGAGCTTGGATGAATTAATTGAGGTGATTTTTGGTTAAAAAAAAGGAAAAAAAGACCATGAGGTGAAAAGGTGAAAAGGGGATAAAAAGTAATTGGGGACTTACCTTGGGCCCATTGTGACAGCTGGCAAGTGGAGAGAAAGAGAAGAGAGAGACGAGGAGGCGAGCGAGAGCAGACATCATGCCGGAGTACGACAGTGACGTCATTCACCGGGCAGACGAGAGACGGATACTTTTCACGATTATGCTGCACTCGCCAGTTAGTCAAAACCTGACCGTGGATTTTTATTTTGTGTTTTTTGGCATTTTGGCACGATTTTCTCGAAAACAAACATGGGGTTTTTTCGACGCCGAAAAGGGAAAATGGGTAGAATTTTTTTCGGGTCACCGAGATGCGTAATCGGGGAAAACCCCACGTCACATTCCACCACACAAGCGGGCGACTCAGCCCGCCTCGCTGCCAAGGGTCTGGCCGCTGCTGGCGGCGACTCACCACATCACAAGCGGGGTTCGCCACGGCCGCGCAAGGCATCAGCCACACCGCGGGAGGCGACCAGCCCCGGCTGCCGCCGGCATGACAAACCACCGCCGAGGCGACCGCCCGGGCCGCCGGCATACAAGCCCGCCGCAGGCGGTCCGCCGGGCGAAGGAGGAAATGGCAGGGGAGGAAAGGGGAGGTAGAGAAGGGGAGGGAAAAGGAGAGGAGGGGACAGGATGGGGAGGCTTAATGGGTAGGGGGTAGGGGTGTTAGGAAAATAGAGGGATGGGTAGGGATAGGATGGGAAAAGGGGTAGGGTAGGATAGGATGGGAAAAGGGGTAGGGTGGGAGGGGTGAGGGTAGACGGGATGGGGGTGGAGCGGATGGGGAGGGGGGAATGGGTAGGGGGGGTAGGGTGTTAGGGAAAAATAGAGGGATGGGTAGGATGTTAGGGGAAAAAAAAGAGGGATGGGTAGGATAGGATTGGAAAAGGGGTAGGGTGGGATAGGAAAAGAATAGGTTAGGATAGAGGGATGGGGTAGGTAGGGATGAAAAGGGGTAGGTAGGATAGTGGGATGCGGTAGGTAGGACAGAAAAGAATAGGGTTAGGATAGGGTGGTAAAGGTGAGAACGATGGGGTACTGCATCGTGAGAAACGACGAAAGACATGTTTTCCAGTGAAAACACCGGATTTTGGCGACCGAGAGGCGATCGAGGTGTTGAGGAGGATGTATGGCTAAGATGATCGGTGAGGATCATCGTGAGGTTAGTGGAGGCCGGACGACGCGGTTACGCTGATATATCCCACGATCAAGGCCCATGGGGCCATGCTGACAAACCGGACAGAGCCGGGTGGATCTCAGCCGACGCCATACATTTCCCCACCACCCATTGTGGGAGATGACAAAGGATTAATCGAGGACATGTGGCGATTCCCCGAGGTCGCCGATATCCGGATCGGCCGACAGTGAGTGCTGACCTGGAGTGATGAGGCATTGAGGAGTCCATCCGCGGTGGTGTTTGGTAGTGGACGATCACCGCGAAGGGGCAGTTTGATGTGGACAGGATGGTGGGATGCAGGGTGCCAGTACTATCGTTGTACCTGGCTGGGCTGATTAGTGGCACACTATTGCCAGACCGGGGTGGTCGGTATTTGTCTATGAGGTCGGTGGAGGTGATCCGACACATCATCGAGGGCCGGGAGGGTCAGTTTGCGTGGGGGACGTGCATGTTAGCCCAGCTGTATCGGGACATGCACGTGATTTGCTACAGGGGACAGTTGAGCGTGACCCATGTGACGTTACTACAGGTGTGGGCCTAGGAGCATATCCGCATTACCAGGCCGACCATAGTGAGAGTGGGCGAGCAGGATGACACGCAGCCTATGGCGTGGTGGTGGGGAGTAGAGGCAGGGACATTAGTGCGATACCGAGAGGTGCAGGAGGTGGATGTGTGGAGGAGGCAGTTTGATGATGTGCAGGCTGTAGATATAGTATGGAGGCCATACATGATCCAACGATTCAGGGGGTGGTCAAGTGAGGAGGAGCTACATAGCGGTTATTTCTTCACTCGATGCTACATGGTTGGGAGTAGGCCATACATAGTGGAGTTGCACCGACCAGATCGGGTGACGACGCTTCAGGTGAGACAGATATCCCAAATGGTCGAAAGGGCGGCCTGCACGGGCACGCGATGAGGTATGGGGAGACTAGATGAACCTGCGCAGTGTGTGGAGTGACATTGAGAGACTAGTATTCAGGGCCTATCCGGACAGGCGAGAGGGGCCACGAGATGCAGGGATGACAGATCGGTATGAGGAGTGGTTCAGGCGACATCCAGTGGAGCGGATCACACCAGCCGTGCCGATTGAGGAGGCACGGGGATTTGGGTCAGAGGATGAGAGGCGAGTGCGGGTGGTGAGGCCGCGCGGACCGCTGAGGGGGGGCAGAGGAGGCCAGGGGGCACAAGAGCAGGTGATAGGCAGGCGGAGGAGGTTACGACAGCGGAGAGGTCGAGGAGACGACAGAGGAGAGGGGAGAGGGGCAGAGACAGAGGAGGTGAGAGAGGTTGGAGCCGAGGCGGTGGGAGAGAAGAGGCCGAGAGGCCAAGGAGGAACACAGGGCACACAGGGTGAGGCCAGCGGGGTCAGAGGAGAGGAGATTGCGAGGGAGGAGGAGGAGGAGGGAGCAGAGGATGAGGCTGAGGAGGTGGCAGAGAGGAGGCCGAGAGCCCGAGGACGGAGTCGACAGGAGAGGAGGCCGAGAGCCCGAGGACAGAGCCGACAGGAGAGGAGGCCGAGAGCCCGAGGGGGAGAGTTACAGGGGACACCGGGTAAGACCAGCGGGGCCAGAGGGGAGGAGGGGGGACAGGAGACAGCCAGGAGAACTGGCGAGCAGGAGGCAGATAGAGCCAGAGAGGAGACAGACAGAGAGCACCGAGGGCAGGAGACAGCCGGAGGGGAGGAGACACATGGAGCCTGGGAGGAGACGGACAGAGACGTAGGAGGACTGGGGAGGGAG
>VDFB02195949.1:0-11660 GCA_007258455.2 Sequoia sempervirens | reverse complement strand
TTATCTCCCCTCATGTCACTGCCCCTACAACATTCCTTGTACTTCTTAAGGAACTTTGTCTTCATGTCCTCCCAAGTCTCCACAATATTTTTTCCTAGGCTCATAAACCATCTTAATGTAGCTTCTTTCAAAGTGGTAGGGAATAGCTTAAGCCTATGGGCATAAGTGGTATAGTCATAACTCCTGTAGAGTATGTCAAACTCAAACAAGAAAGTATCAGGATATTTTGTGACAAGTCCATAGAACTTAGGAAGGATTGAAGCAGGGATATTTTTGAAGTTGTCAACTTCATTTTGATGAGCAATGGGGAAAGGAAAATCTGGTTGGTTAGGTATGTTTCTATTTGCATCACCCATGCCTTCCTGATGTAGTTCTAAAGAAAAGGGATTCTCAATCTGATTTTGGTCTTCAGAGGAAATTTTAGAACCGGTCAGATCAAGGAATGCATCAACAAATGGGTGTGGCTCTTTCTTCTTTTCTCCCTGCAGGATTCTCGATGCTCAACTAGGTGGAATGGATTGGGGTTATTAGGAAGGAATATCCCATGAGCATCTCTCCTCCTTCCTCTATGCATATGGTATCAACTTACTATTAGCCAACTCACACAAATAATTTACAAAAGAATGGTGGATCATTACTTTCCTAAATGAGCGGTATACTAAGAACAAACTTTTAGAAATACTATAGCAAGAAAAACTATAAATGACTCCAAAGAACTCCCTAGTTTGACACTATCCCCGACAACGGCGCCAAAAATGTTGGCCTCCTACAATGATTTAACAACTAAGCCCATAAAGTTGTGATTCAAAGATTGGAAATCTAATCTGAATAGCTATCTTAATCACCATGAAGGTGCATTTAACTTGTCAACCTAGGGACGACTTGAAATGGGTCAGCACAATATGTATCTAGAATCCAAAAGTAGCCACATTCATTCTACAACTAAGACATAAATAATGTTGAAAGTAAATTGCTTGAAAGAAAATAACATAAATGTTGAAACATCAAACTAAATAAATTATAGTAAGTTGAAGTATGGCAGAAATGAAAACTGGGCAAACAAATAGAAACTACTGCTCATACTTTGGTCAGCAGGAACAATCACATAATGGAATCTAGTGGTCAGAGGAATGATGCTAGATTTTATCTAATTGCCAAATAGAAAATAATAACTAAACTAAAGGATCAAATGCTCACCAAGTGGGCCCCGTTGGATTAGTATCCCTTAAGAAAAATGTAAAATTAGATGCATGAACTTATAACTTCATTTTATTCATTGGAAAACATGAGTACAAACGAGCAACATAACTATATTACTAAAAAAACTAATAATGCAAGTACATCATTAGATTAATCAACCTTCTAAGAAGGAGCATTTGAGTCTTATTTATAGGAAGAAAAGCTACTAACTAACTACCTAGCAAGGTGGTCAACTCCAACAGATTAGGAGGATGCCACTTTAGGGAAAGCATAAAAAGTGGAGAGTAGGTTATGCATGTGTGGAATCTGGTCAAGCATGTTTGCCTTAACACAAATCTAGCACAACAATAACTCCTATATTCGCTCAACAAACAATTAAGACCATTTACAAGATGGTTACAATCCTTTGATTTGAACTAGGAATTTCCCTCTTGCTGAGAGTCTTCCCACCATTTTACCTTTGAATGATCACCTTGTTGACCTTCATGGTGAATGACCAGTTGGTAGAATCTTCCCTAATTTTGTAGGCTTCTAATTATATCTGCATAACAATATTAGTACAAAAATTTCATATCTGTAACTATCTTAAAGTAACATTCATTAATCCACATGTAAAATTAACATAGATAGTTCATATAGCATGTCAATGTCATTAAAGATTACAAAAATAAGCTTATGCCCATTGTCTATGGTTTTGAGGAAATATCATAAAAAGGTCAATATCCAAGTATCAAAGTTTACACAACTACAAAAATGGATAATAAACTCTATCAAAATTGAGTCATAAACGGACTCATCAAAGAACATGATCTCAATGCAACAAATATTCCACCACAATAGCTCCAACACCTTCGCAACCCGTTTGAATGATTGTAGACACCTTCTGCTCACTACATCTGGTAATCCAACACTTGAAAGTTCACATTGCTCTGCTCAATTTCGCATCATTCGCATCATATACTTTGCACACACATCTGTCTTCCATCTATCTTGACATCCTCCAAAAATTCAACTCATACTTATATCATCCTCAACCTTGAAACCCTTTCCAATGTTGGCAATGCACCTCAAACATGCAATTTAAAATTACGTTAGTGACAAAACATTCCCACAGTGAATAGGAATGAAGACAGGCCACAAAAATGCTAAGCTACGCCCCAAACTTGTCTTTACACATCTCAAAATGCTTCCAAAAAATTCAGAGATGCTTCACATGTAGTGTAAACACCAAGTTGGACATTACCCATGTAAACACCATTAATCAATTAAGTGCACACTTCATCGATTTCAAGATGAATTTTGAACCACATACCAACTTCAACACAATCTTGAATATTCCTTCCATATCTTGAAGTCCATCAAACTCCTTCACAACAACTTTCACTTGAAGAATGTACAAGCCCAACAATACATCTAGACAACACTGCCAAACACTGTAACTTAGAAGACCATCTTCTAGAAAACCAAACCACGAATCCTCTTGACACAAATAAGAGACCAACATCATCAACATACCTTTAGAATTGGAAGACCTAAAGCACCATTGTGGAGAAATGCAGAGCCAAAACATTTCTCCCAGACACCTTTGTAATACAAAGTCACACACTAGTGAAGACAACTTTTGTTGTACAACAATCCAACATACCATCTCTTGAATATAACATCTCTGAACATCTCTCACCAACATATCTAAACCACATAGACATAACATCAACACAGAAGAAACACAAAGTACATCTTGAAGTATATTCTAAACCAAGGAACACACTTGATGCAAAGCAGGGGTAAACAATCTCCTAACACACACAAAAACAACCACTCTTTCAACCCTTAGTCTTCAATTGATGTGTTTTCCTTCACAAACCATCATTTCACTAGTAGCCTTTCAAAAATTAATTTTTGGGCATAAGTTTTGACACCGACCTAATCCACCAAAAGGGAAACCTATTTTAGATGCCCATTTTCCATTCTCACACATATGTCAAAATGATATAGGGTTATTTTCTATGGAGGGGATCTAATTTTGACTGTCCTCACTCTAATTAGGCACAATGGTGCAATTAGGCTTGTTATCAGCAAGGTTTTTGGGTTCTAGGGTCTCTACTCTAGTTCCAATGCTTCAAACACATCTTACAAGGCCTTTAACAACTTCTCCCAACACATAGATCATTCCCCAATTGCAAACAACAAATTTCTTCCACTCACTAAAGCTTCTAGGTCTGATACATGAAGATATTAGACCTTCAGTCTTCTCCACACGTGCCACACTCTATTTCCTACATCTGCAACTTAGAAATATCAAAATGCACATCAACACAATCCATTCCACCAAGTTTTAGAAGTTTATATCAAGTGGAATGGAGATTATTATATTTTTATTCCCTCACTGGTTACCCTAACTAGGGTGTCAACTAGTTTGAAGTAAAATGGACACAACTCATTTGAAAATCAATGAAATTACATGCAACCGGTGGTAGAAGAAAGTAGATTTAGTGTACAATCATCCACAATTAGTTTTAGATCATCACTAGATTGTACAGATCCGTACAACTAAGGAGAACAACAAAGTAACATTCATAAAATGTAGAAAAATAGTTTTATTGCTTCAATCTTCAAAAAATTCAACAACCAACGTCATGGTAAATTATAAAAGGCCTTTTAAGCTATTTCCAACCATCTCCCAACAGTTAACAACCATAATTCAAATTATGGATTAACAAAATAGCTACATGTTCACTTTTGATAAAAATGCAAAAAGTTGCTTGACAACATTATGCAACTTTTTACAACAGTTGTATGTGCATACTAACTTACCCCTAGGGACTCAAACTAGACTAAAAAATAAAATGAAATGGTCTTCTTATACCATATTACATGAAAAAATCACAACACACAATAAAGTGATAACTTATTGATCCTTGGAGGAATGAAAGCTTGTGGGTGCCCTTGCACCATACTCCTGGGGAAAAGAAAGCTCAAGTTCCACTTGAGTACAGGCCTACAAATATATACCCATGCTTCACAATGTCACCCTTATTCATCCAAGATGCATCCTCCATAGGAATACCTCTCCATTTGACCAAATATTGGTAGACCTTCCTCGTCTTCTTGAGTTCCTTCTTGTCCAAGATACACTCCAAATCCAAAGGATGGATTGGTGGAATATCTCTAACCCAATCCTCATCTGAGAGCACTGATGAACTTGCACGATCACCTGCAACAACATCCCCTTTATAAGGGTAAATATTAGAAACATTAAAAATGGGAGAAATGGCAACACCAAGAGGAAGTTCTATTTCATATGCATTCTCTCCAAACTTGTGCACCACTTTGCATGGACCTATTTTCTTCATCTAAAGTTTAGAGTACTACCCCTTAGGAAAAATTTTCTTCCTCAAATGATCCAAAACTAAGTCTCCAACCTTGTAGTGAACCTCTCTCCTTTTTAGATCAGCATTGTGCTTATACTTGTCAACATTATTTTGAAGATTTTCTTTGACGTGTTGGTGGATTTCTTGCATTGCCACATAAAATTTTTCACCTTCAACATTCATCCTTTCCATCCCACTGACATATCTCAATTCAAGCACACCCATGGGCTGCAAACCATAAACAATTTCAAAAGGACTCTTTCCTACACTTTTGTTCATTGAGTCATTGTAGGAAAACTCTGCTTGAGGAAAAACCATATCCCATTGTATTGAATGATCCTTTGTTAGAAATATTAGGATATTTCCAAGGCTCATATTCACCATTTTGGTCTACCCATTAGTTTGAGGGTGATAGGTACAATTGAAACTCAAATTAGTGCCAAGTTTCTTCCATAAGGTTCTCCAAAAATGACCAACAAATTTGTTATCCCTATCTAAAAAAATACTAAGAGGAAAACCATGGATTCTTACCACCTCTTCGAAGAAGAGTCCTACAATGTATGGAACACCATTAGTTCTCTTACAAGGTATAAAGTGTTCCATCTTAGAAAACCCTTCCACAACAACATACACCTAGTCGAAACCTCTTTGAGTTCTAGGCAACCCCATCAAAAAATCCATGCTAATTGATTCCCAAGGACTATTAGGGATGAGAAGAGGTTGCTATAACCCTACATTAGTGGTAGATCCTTTGGCCCTTTGACAAATAGTGCACTTGTCCACAAAGTTCCTCACATCAATTTTCATTTTTGGCCAATAGTAGTGACTCTTCAACTACTCCAAGGTTTTATCAAGACCAAAATGACCTACAAGGCTGCGAATATGCTTTTCTTTGATTAAGTTATCCCTTATTGAACATTTAAGAATACATAATTGTGCCCCTTTGAACAATAAATCATCTTGGATTAGAAAATCAAGCCATTTTTCATTATTTTTGCTACAAGGCTACCTACAACTTGCATAAATTTCCTTGAAATTTTAATCTTTAAGATTCATACCTTTTAAAGAGTCAATTCCTATGATTTTCAATTGAATTTCCTACACCATGAGAGCTCTTCTACTCAATGCATCTACCACCTTGTTAGATTGCCCCTTTTTATACTTAATGGTGAAAGTAAAACCTTGCAAATATTCAACCCATTTCACATGCCTATTATTGAATTTATCTTGACTATTCAAAAATTGGAGAGCATGATTGTCAGTATACACTATAAACTCCTTAGGAAGTAAATAATGTCTCCATTTCTTTAAGATTGCACCATTGCATACATCTCAAGATCATAGGAAGAATACCTTTTCTGAGCTTCATTCAAATTTTCACTTAAAAAGGCAATAGGTTTGTTTTCTTGACTTAGGACAAGACCTATAACATGGCCACTTGCATCACATTCAATGGTAAAGACCTTATCAAAACTAGGCAAAGTCAATATGGGTTGCTCAGCTACCTTCTTTTTCAAATATTCAAAACTCCTATAAGCCTCATTAGACCAAACAAACTTCTTCCTTTTATCACCCTTAATGGTATCAATCATGGGAGCACAAACATGAATAAAACCTTTTATGAATTTTATGTAAAAACTAACCAAACCATGGAAAATCCTTACCTCAACCACTGATTTGGGTGTAGGCCAGGTTAGGATAGCCTCAAACTTACTTAGATCCATCTTCAAAGTGTCATTGGTGACCACAAAACCAAGGTAAACCAAATCTGTTTTCAAGAACTCACATTTCTTCAAGTTTATCATTAGTTTCTCCTCATGCAATCTCCTCAAAACCAAATCTAAATGCTGCAAATGTTCTTTAATTTTGCTAAAAACAAGAATATCATCAAGATATACTACCACAAACTTACCAATGAAAGGCTTAAGCACTTCATTCATCAACTACATGAAAATACTAGGTGAATTTAACAAACCAAAAGGCATTACAAGCCATTCATACAACCCTTCATTTGTCTTGAAGGTTGTTTTCCATTCATCACCAGGTCTAATTCTGATTTGGTGGTAACCACTATTAAGATCAATCTTGGAAAAGTAACATGCACTCCCCAAACAATTTATTAGATCTTCAATTCTTGGAGTAGGAAATCTATACCTTATTGTGATCTTGTTGATGGCCCTAGAGTCAGTGCACATCCTCCAGTCACCTCCTTTCTTTGGTGCTAGAACTGTGGGAACCACACAAGGACTCAAACTCTCCCTAATCAACCCTTTATCAAGTAATTCTTGCACTTGCCTCTTAATTTCCTCATTTTGTTGTGGAGTCATCTTGTAAGCAGATTTTTTGGGAAAAATAGCCCCTGGAATGAAATCAATATGGTGGCTAATGTCCCTCATAGGTGGCAAGGTATTGGGAATCTCATCAACCACTATATCACCATATTTCTTCAACAATGTCTTGACCTCTAAAGGAAACTCCTCTTTCTTTTATGCTGCCATGATAGATTTAGGCCTTATTATGATGGAAAAACCCACATTCTCCTCTTCCAAGGTCTTTAGGAACTCCTTTTCATTGACCAACATCACACTAGGCCCTACTTGAGAATCTAGGCTTTCATCTTTCAATGGTGTGAGAGTGTAAGAAACCACATCCTTTTCTATGGCATATATACTTTTCCTCCCATCATGGATTTCCTTCCTATCATACTGCCAAGGCTTTCCCAAAGGAAAATGGAAAACATCCATTGGTATTGTGTCACACAAAACCTTATCCTTATATCCCCCTATGTGAAAATCTACCCAACTTTGTTCATTCACAACTACTTGCTACCCTTTGTTAAGCTAAGAGACTATATATGGAGTGGTATGAGGGATTCTTTTCAACATAAGCTTTTCTACTATTTCAACAGAAACCAAATTGTTAGTACTACCTGAATCAATCACAACTTTGCAACATTTACCTAGGCACTTACATGTAGTTCTAAAAAGTGACTTTCTATGTGGAGGTTCCTTCTCCATTGGTACTTTGATCAAAGTCCTCCTCACCATGAGAGACACCAAATTATGGATCAACATTATGTGATGGAGAATTCACACTTTCATTGTCCTCTCCTTGTGCAAACTGATCTCTTCTTTCTCCTCCAAATGAAGTAGTGGACTAATTTTTAGTGCATTGCCATGCTTGATGGCCTGCAAATTTATTGCACTTATAAAATTCTCAGTGAATCCACTTGATCCTACTTTTTGGCCTCCAAATCTACCCCTATTATTAGGTCTTCTTCCTCTAAAGCTTCCCCTTGAGTCTAAACTTTGTTCTTGATTGTTGCTTGATTCTCCTTGTGATCTTTGGGACTGCCCCTACCAACAGACATCCCCCTTCCTCTAAAATTCCTTCTTATACCCCTTCTTTGATTTTCTTTCCTTCTCAACTTATCTTCAAACTTGATGGCCAATTGATAACACTCTTCCACCATGCTTGGATTGGTGAGTATTAATTCATCTTGAAGGTTGTACTCAACCCATTGATATATCTTGCCACTTTTTCCACATCATCTTCTACATGGCTTGCCCTTATACTCAATTTTTAGAACTCCTTTGTATAGGCTTGCACATCCATATCTTTTTGCTTGAGGTTTTGAAACCTTCTGAATAACTAAATGGTATAGTCACCAGGTAAGAATTTTCCTTTGAGTTTAGCAACCATCCTATCCCAAGAGATGATTTTAGACTTTCCCTTCTTCCTCCTTTCATCTTGTACATAATCCCACCAAAGCAAGGCATGGCCCTTCAATTTTGTCTTGGCCAACTTCACCCTTTGCTCTTCTGACACATCTTCATATTCAAAGTAGTTGTCTAGTGCTCTTATCAAATCTAGGAGTTCTTCATTGTCCAATTTTCTTCCATACACTGCTAAATCCATCTTTATCTTGGGGAATTCTCCCTTGAATACCTTCAACAACTTTTCCATCCTCAAGTCATCAGGATCCATCTCTTCCTTGAACCCTCCTTGAGAACTTTCCTCTTCCCTTTCTTCTTCTTCTTAGTCACTCAAGTCTCTTGTGACCATTCCTCTTTTTTAACTTGTTTCCAGGGAAGCAAGCCTCTCCTTCATTTGTCTAATCTCTCCTGCATGTCTCTCCTTCAATTCATTCACCTCTTTGGTGATTAGATTCCCTTTTGGAGGCATCTTTGTTTCTTCTTCACTTCAAATCTTCCCCTCTTCAGATCAACCTACGCTTTGATACCAATTTAATGTAGAGCAGGGGTAAGCAATCTCCTAACACACACAAAAACAACCACTCTTTCAACCCTTAGTCTTCAATTGATGGTTTTTCATTCACATACCCTTATTTTGTTAATAGCCTTTCAAAAATAAATTTTTAGGCATAACTTTTGACATCAACTTGATCCACCAAAAAGGAAACCTATTTCAGATACCCATTTTCCCATTCTCACACATATCTCAAAATGAGATAGGGTTCTTTTGTATGGAGGGGCTCTAATTTTGACTGTCCTCACTCTAATTAGGCCTAATGGTGCAATTAGGCTTGGTAACAGTAGGGTTTTTTGGTTCTAGGGTATCTACTCCCATTCCAATGCTTCAAACACATCCTATAGAGTCTCAAACAATTGCTCCTAACACATAGATCAATCCCCAATTGCAAACAACAAATTTCTCCCACTCACTAGGGCTTCTAGGTCTGATACATGAAGATATTAGATCTTCAATCTTCTCCACATGTTCCACACTCCATTTCCTGCATCTGCAACTTAGAAATATCATAATTCACATCAACACAATCCATTCCACCAAGTTTTAGAAGTTTCTATTGGGTGGAATGGAGATTATTATAATTTTTATTCCCTCATTGGTTACCCTAACTAGGGTTTTGACTAGTCTGAAGTAAAATGGACAACTCCTTTGAAACTCAATGAAATTACATGCAACCAGTGGCAAAAGAAATTAGATTTAGTGTACAATAATCTATAATTATTTTAGATCATCACTGAATCATACAGATCCGTACAACTCAAGAGAGCAACAAAGTAACGTTTAAAAAATGTAGAAAAATAGAGTTTTATTGCTTCAATCTTCAAAAAATTCAACAACCAACCTCATGGTCGATGATACAAGGCATTTTAAGGTATTTCCAACCATGTCCCAATAGTTACTAACCATAATTAAAATTATGGATTAAAAAAACTACATGTTCACTTTTGACAAAAATGCAAAAAGTTGCTTGACAACATTATGCAACTTTTGACAACATTTTATATGTGTATACTAACTTACTCATAGGGACTCGAACTAGACTAAAAAAATAAAATGAAATGGTCTGCTTAGACCTTATTACTTGAAAAAATCAAAAAACAAAACAAAGTGACAACTTTTTTATCCTTGGAGGAATGAAAACTTATGGGTGCCCCTGCACCAACACCTTCACACTATTTTCTCTTTTCTTCAACGTTTCTCAAAAGCACTTGAAAACCAAGCACTAGAGAAATCATCTCAACATCTCACATCATAAAGGTATCTCCATGTACTCACAACACTTCCTCAATATCTCAACTATACATGCACACCTAGACGGTTCAATTAACACTTCTTTCATCAACTAGTTGACACCAATGACAAAACAAGATTGTTGACATCAACGCCAACACCAATTTGATCATACTTGCAAAAATTTGTCTTTTGTGAAGTCCAAAAAATAGGGGATTCATTCCCATGATAGGGATATTGGGGGGTTTGAGATGAGGAATGAGGAGATTACCTGGAATTTCAAGAAGCCTATGCACATGTCGTCCAAGGAGCATATTACTACACCCTAGGGTTTTTTTTTTGGGTGACCATATGACAGTTTGAAGTCCAATCATTTCCTCATCCAGAGGATGTTGTTCTGGTTCATGGCTTGGAAATGAATGCGGAAGCAATGTCTTCTTGACCTTTTACAAATGATAAAGGTAAGGAGAAAGTTCTAGAAAAAGGCACAAAATCGTTTGACCCCTTATCTACTGATTTTTCTTACTTGGATGAGGAGAACCCTAAGAATATTTCCCTCTTTCTCATGGCCAAAGAGGGATCTGCTTGTAATTTTAGGGTGACAAAATGGGTCATTGATGAATTCAATAAGGTTAATATAAAAATATGAAGCCTTAAAGAAAAGTTTCAAAGTATGACCAAGGGTTCTACTTCTGACCTTGTTGAAAAAATTGTGGACTTGGAAACCACTATTTTGGACTTCTAGTTTGAATGTGCTAATTAGCTACAAGATTTGGACAACAAAAGTGGAACAATTGCAAAGGTTTGGAGAAAAACAAGGCTAATAAGGACATTTAAAGCTCTTTGAGGTAGTCATATGTCCATAAAAATAGTGCGAACTCTTTGAGATTTCAATGGAAAAATTTGCAAGCTTAGGGAGCACCAAATGGTGGAATATTATACTAGTGCACTTCCCTCCAAGGAAAAATGAAAGAACTAGGGTAAGGGTTTGAGTGCTAGAACAAGGGCTAGCCTCAAGAAGTCCTTTGAAGAGGAAAAATAGGAGTTGTTGTCCACGGTCAAAATCCACTACAACCAGGAGTTGGAAGTTTATAAAAATTTAAAATAAATGAGATAGTGTCTCTCTGTGTAGTCTTTTAGTTTGCTATTGTGTGGCTATTTTTTGGCTGATTGTTGGTTGCTAAGTTCCTTATTGTATCTTTTGTCTTAGCAACATTTTGTTATTTTTACATTCTTTTTGTAAAGGGTTTTAGGTCCCTTCAAAACCTATTTTCCCTCTTAATCAAAACAATGCCAACATGTCCATATGGATAGTTTTAAAATAGAAATTGTCCTATTTCACACCCTATCTCACCCAAAAATTGTAGGCTATATTATGTCGACACTTTCTCATAAGAGCCCTAAGTGCCAAAAAGTGCTAAACTTTGGCATACTATTTCTCAGAAACTATGACACCTACAAAATTTTATCTAAATATATAGGTTCATGTAGGTTCCCTCCACAATAATCTATCTTAGTTTTTGAAATCTCCAATCCACTTGACCATGGCAACAATTTGTCAAATATTGCAAAATGTATCAAATGTGT
>VDFB02195948.1:0-19133 GCA_007258455.2 Sequoia sempervirens | reverse complement strand
GGGTTTGAACTGTCTAGATTGAGACTGTTGTTGCTGCTGTGGACCTCCCTTAGAAGGTGCCCGAAAATTTCTAGAAGTCCCTGATGTTTGAGGTTGCCCACCTCGAGAACCAACACCTGTAATTGGAGCACTACCTATCTGTACTCCCGTGTGCCCTCCTAAAGCCATAGCTAAATTTTCTTCCACAAGGCGGGCTTTCTCAACTGCCACCTCCATCGTCTTCGGCTTGAAGACGCGAACACCACCGCTGATACGGGCATTTAAGCCCCTGACAAAATGTTGCACTAGCATGGCCTCATCATCTCCAATACCCGCATACTGCTTGAGCTCGTAGAAACGACACTCATATTGTTCCACGGTCAAAGTCATCTATCTCAATTCATGAAACTCGTCAGCTCTACACTGCCTCCAGTGATCGAATAGAAATCGGGCCCTGAACCTCTCCAAAAACAACTCCCAAGTAACCATACTAATGTCAATGTGCAATTTCTGCTCCTCTAGCCTCCACCAAGTGGAAGCAAACCCTCTGAGGTGCATGATAGCGCACCTAGCCCTAGTGTTACTGTCGTAGGGATGCATTGCAAATAATCTATCCAAATTGATCAACCAAGTCTCTGCCTCAAGACCCCCACCAGCTCCATCAAAAGTAGGGGGTCGTGCCCTCAATAGATCCCTCATATGACCTGCCACTACTGCCTCCTGCTCAGCTGTGTTTTCCCCACGTCTAGGAGATCTCTCCCTTTCCCTATCCAATCTCTGTTCCTCAACCTACCTAGGGTCAAGACGACCCAACAACTCCTCTAACAAATGCTGCAACTGACCACCTATACCAGGTTGCTCTAGATTCTGACCACCACCTCCTATCGGATTGCTTTGGGAACTCTGAAGTTCCTCACGCTCTGACCCATGTGAGTTCGGAAGTGATGGACTATGGCGATTGGCTCCACGGCCACCACCTCGGCCTCCTCTTCGGCCACGTCCTCTACCCCTAGGCATGATCCTGCACAACAATTGAGTTATGTCAGATCAAGAGTTACGCCAGGTTGCCTAATGGACTCAACTACCTAAAGTACCCAGTGTTTGCAAACCTGGCTCTGATACCAAGTTGTAACACCCCGACGCGCAAACCCCAAAGGACAACTATCTACACAACAAATTTTTTTTTAAACATAAAGTAAAGGTACTATGTTATCAATTTCAACTAACATACTTACAAATACATAATACATGTTAAACTTCTAAGTCCTTTGGGGTACACGTAGAGACATTACGTTATCTACTCATTAACAAACCTAACTAATATCCAACATTCATTCCAAGAATATGTGTTCTCATATAAAGGTGATAAACACAAAGCATCAAATAATGATGAACCACATACGCTATACAAGATCACATAACCAATAAAGCATGGAAACAAAGAGAAACTAACTTACTCAACTTAGCAACATCAAATATATTTATAATTGCATCAGTGAATAATGTTTTAAATTACAAAGTGCGATATATTAATACATCAAGATACAATCTAAATACCAGTGACCAATTATACAAGTTACAAAATACATTATCCCAACACATGGGCGTGTTACAATACAATTTACATGATATGAATAAAGTATAAATGTATACATCAGATGGTACATAAATCTGGTACGAACTGTCACCACAATCTCTGTACTGAAGGTATGACTGAAGCATGGGAAACCCAACGGGGTGCAAAGCACGTTCCACCCGACCACCCCCGTGTTAGGAGTAGTTAAGAAAGGATTCCCGACCAAGACGTCAACAGTTACACACATGACTCAACACCAAACATGGAAAAGAATTTATACACAAAGGAAATGTGACATCATAAGTCAACTACATAACATGACAACACTTAACTACAAATCAAACAATGAAATTACTTCCAGAGGTTTACAAATAAAATAACTAAGGGGAAACGCTAGAGGAGAGTGTCATCGCATGGCCTTCATGGATTATCCTGACATTCTAACACTAGGTGCCGCCTCCATCTATGGTTATCCTGACTGCCTATTTCAAGGCGCCGCCCCATAGGGTGACTCATGCGGAATCGTGCATTACTCATGGAAACGAGATCACGATTTTTCCAACCACGGCCTTCTCGAACACCTTTAGTCTATGATAGCCCTAACAGGTGAGCGAGGTATTTATTATTTTCTTTTAGTGTTTAACTACCCATCCCCTAATTATTTAGTTAGGTTTTCACTTTTTACCCTAACTCTACTGTGGGTTATCCTGACAGCCCCTTTGTGCACCGGCGCCCACATAGAGCCACTCTCCTTAGAATTTCCTAACATACAACAAACATAAGGGCTTAAACCCTCAAGTTCACAACACACAAGGTAGCGACTTGCGAGGTAAAAACCATCTCACCAAACTCTTACAAAATGATAGCTTAACAAAAGAATAAGACTCAATTACGTCCACAAGGAGAGTAGAACTAAAACCTTTAACCACTCATACACTAAATCTCATAACTCGGAAGTTCAACGACAACCCTATAACCTATATAAATAAACTCAGCTAACTCCTACACAAAAAATCTCAATAAAGGACATCATAAAACAATCTCTATCAAGCTTATTCAATATCAAGGGATGATTTAATAACATAAACCTAAAATTAAACACAACAATCATCTTCGTATCGTGAAGAGTTTCGCTTCAAAAATTCAACCAATAATTTCCAATTAACTTTGCTAATAAATGACAATTAAATAAGTTTAAAGAATCATTTAATTCAAATATCTCCCAAAAGAAAATATATAATCATATTTAGTCTACCATCTACATTATAATATCCCCAATTAAAAAGAAAACATGTTTATTTATTTATATATATATATATCATAAAATCAAATTTAATTAATTTCCAAAAATTTGAATAACAAATTAAAATAAACTATAAAACTTTATTCTGTATTTTAAATAACAAATAAAATAAAAATAAAATAAAAAAAAACTTTTTAAAACTTATGGGACAGCCCTGGAACTGCGTGCCTCCCATAGAGGAGGACGCAGTCCCTAAGGACTGCGTACAGCAGTCTACGGACTGCTGTGCGCGGCCCTCTAAGGGCTGCGCGGGGATGGGGTACGGCTACAGCCGTCCCCTCCCACACCAATAATTTTTTTTTTATTTAAATTTAAATTTTTTTATATATACTTTTAAAACAGAAACCAATATATATTATTTTATATAAAATTCTGACGAATTTCCGAAGTACGGAAGTTCGTCAGATTTTATATATATGTATAATAATCTCTTTTTTAAAAAGAATACGTGCAGTGGAACATCATATAACATATATATATTTCTTTCGCATTAATTACACAGGAAATTATTTAATTTAAAATCACTTACGTAGAATTTTTCCAGCAAGATAATAAAAAAACAAAAATATGTATAGAGTAATTTTAAATTTCAAAATGAATTTATTGGTTCTCAGTTTTCATTACACAGATTTTTTTTTTTTTTTAATTTCTCATGTTTAACAATGGGGTTTTGAAATAAAATTGCACAGAGATTTTTTTTTTGTTTTCTATTGTTTTCACAGAGTTTCAGACAGGTTCTAAAAAAATAAGAAAATATATTTTACAGAAGTAACAGAGAAAAGAAACTCCTACAGGAAGAAACTGACAATCTTTCAAGGAATGTAGGAATTTAAAACAAGGTAAAAATAAAAGAAAGGAACCTGTTTTCTGTAGGTTGTAGAAATAAGAGCTGCACCAAAACTGCCACAGAACCCTTCAGCCGTGAAGCTTTTCCAAATTTCCAAAGGAAATCCCTGCAGCCTCTTTCCAGCCGTGAAGCTTTTCCAAAGGAAATCCCTGCAGCCTCTTCCAAATTTTTCAAACAAAACACCCAAAATCACACCAATTAACACAGTAACCCCAAAAGAAAAACCTCCATTTCCCTCTTATAGCCAAAAAATTTTCCTGAGAGCCCCTTTCTGTTTCCCCATGCCTGTTTTTCTTCCGGGAATCATTTCCTCCACCAAACACATTAATTTTTCCACTCCTCCCCGTACAACTCCCCATAAAAGAAAATTTAATAATTTTATTTTAAAATCAATTTTATTTTATTTTATTTTATTTTTATTTTTTTTTATAATTAATTTTATTTATTTATATTTTATTTTATTTATTTATATTTTCTTCTATTAACATTGCAACCTAATACACTATTTAATTAACCCAATAAAATAAAATAGCAACATTTAACATTCAACCATCAATCAAACACGTATATTTTATTTTATTTTATTTATACTTATATTTTATTTAACTTTCAAATAATCATAATAACATAGTTAACTTCCACAACTCTTTACAAAATTAATTAAATCATAACCAACAAAATTTTAATTAAATTACATCTAAACATAATCCAACGCCAATACATTCACATTCAAAAATAAATAAAACAAAGACAATCAAGGACTCACAGTAGACGGACTTGGGACGGGAATTCTTTCCTAACCACTCATTTTTTCAACATCAATCCCATTGGGTTTATTTTGATGCTCGCCCTGTCCTGCCGAAGCAGGTGGAATCGAGACTTAGTACCTGCATCCTGCATAAAACAAATGTCGTGAAACATATAAATCTCCATAGAAAACACACCGTGAAAGGAAATCGCAGGATGACAGGGCACTTGCAAGCAAGTGATGTCACTTTGTCCTTTCACCAAGACTCACAAATAAACACACCAAACAATATAACAGCATAAACTCACAACATCAACGTATACATATTATTAAAAGCACCACAAAAGTCATATAACATAATCACCATAAATAAGTATCATCTAACATCATATGTAAAGTCTAATGCAACCAAACAACCAAACCATACATCCATGCACAACCAAAATGGTGAACTGATCACCCACACAACCAAGTACAAGATCTGTCCATAAGAGTAACAACAACATGAGGGGTATCACATCCTCCCCCCCTAAGATGTGGCTTACTCCTGGAAGCCACTAAATAAGTATGGATAGGCCTCTCTAATGCGGGATGCATCCTCCCATGTCGCTGAAGTCTCATCATTTGGGTCCCACTGAACCCACACCTGCTCAATATCTTTGCCCCTGAGGGCGAGTTTTCGATGCTGTAGCACGGCCACGGGCTCGAGTGCTAGCTGTCCATCCTCGACCTGAAGAGCATTCCAATCAAGTACGTGAGTAACATCGGGAAAGTATGGTCTAAGTACAGAAACGTGAAAAACATCGTGAATCCGTGACAGGCTGGGTGGCAAAGCTAGGCGATAAGCAACGGGGCCGATTCTCTCCAAAACTTCAAATGGACCTACAAAACGAGGTGCGAGCTTGGAACCCTTTCCATAATGGATTGGGCTCTTCCGCGGTCGCACTCTCAAAAAGACACGATCACCAACAGAGAACTGGCGGTCAACTCTATGTGCATCTGCATATTTCTTCTGTCTGTCTTGAGCTGCCACAAGATGCTCTCTGATGCGTACAACCTGCTGTTCCATGTCCTGAAGCATTTCGGGACCAAGGAGAACTCTGTCCTCAAGACGGTCCCAACTCAATGGGGTCCTACAAGGACGACCATATAGTGCCTGGAAGGGAGCCATACCAATAGAGCTATGAAATCCATTGTTGTAGGCAAATTCCACAAGATGCAAATACTCCTCCCAACGTGACTGCTGATCCATCACGTACATACGAAGCATGTCCTCAAGAACCTGATTAACTCTCTCTGTCTGTCCATCTGTCTCAGGATGGTAGGCAGAACTGAAGTTTAGTTGTGTTCCTAAGGCACGCTGCAATGATGTCCACAATGCAGATGTGAACACTGGATCTCTGTCGGATATGATTCTCCGTGGAATACCATGCAAGCGGACAATATCTTCCATGAAGATTCTAGCAACTGATGAAGCTGTGTAAGATGAACGAACTGGGGAAAAGTGAGCCACCTTGGTCAATCTGTCAACTGTGACCATGATAGCATCATGACGTCTAGTAGTCATAGGCAATCCCACAATAAAGTCAACGGAAATTATGTCCCACTTCCATTCCGGAATGAGATGAGGCTGTAATAGACCTGCAGGATGCTGATGCTCTGCTTTGACCCTCTGACACTCCAAACATCTAGCTACCAAATCAGCAATATCCCTCTTCATGCCAGCCCAAAAATATAATGCCCGAAGATCTGCATACATTTTCTTAACTCCCGGATGAGCAGAATAGGGAGCTCGATGTGCCTCAGTCATAATTAGAGTCCGAAGACCCTCAACAGAAGGCACGTAAATGCGACCCATATACCTTAGAAGACCATCAGACTCAAGTGAGTACCCTGCAAACTTTCCTTCTAGAGCTCTACCAGACTCAATTTCTGACTTCACTTCCTGATACCAACTATCAGATGGAAGTGCAATGAGGACTTGACTCCTCAAATCTACCTCAAGAGCCACTGCAGAAATCTCATGTCTCCGCCGACTCAAAGCATCTGCAACTACATTTTCCTTGCCTTGAACATATTTGACCTCAAAGTCATATTCGCAAAGGAATTCCATCCATCTTCTCTGCCTAGCATTCAGGTTTGGCTGGGTAAAAATATATTGCAAACTGCGATGGTCACTATGAAGCTCGAACCTATGACCCAACAAGAAGTGTCTCCATCTCACAAGAGCATGAACCACTGCGGCTAATTCCAAGTCATGAGTTGGGTAATTAAGCTCATGGTCCTTGAGCTTACGGGATTCATATGCAATTACACGTCCCTCTTGCATCAAGACGGATCCCAAACCCTCCAAAGAAGCATCTGTGCACACCACAAAATCCTTAGTAGGATCAGGAACCGCCAATATTGGCACACTAGTCAATTTGTCCTTAAGGGTTTCAAATGCTGTCTGACACTATTCGGACCAAATGAACTTCTTCCCTTTCCTCTGAAGAGAAGTGATAGGATATGCAATCCTAGAAAAACCCTGTACAAACCGCCGATAATAGCCTGCTAACCCCATGAAACTGCGAATCTCTGGAACATTCTTGGGTGCTGGCCAATCAACTATGGCTTGGATCTTTGAAGGATCCACTGCAATACCTGCACCTGAGATGACATGCCCCAAGTATTTCACCTCTGTTTTGTAAAAATCACACTTAGCCAAATTAGCAAACAGCTGATTGTCCCTCAAGCATTGCAATACCTGCCTAAGATGTACCTCATGCTCCTCCATAGATTTTGAGTACACTAGAATATCATCAAGGAACACAAGTACGAACCTATCCAAGTAGGTACGAAAAACTCCATTCATCAGGCTCATAAACACTGATGGTGCATTAGTTAACCCGAATGGCATAACCGTAAATTCATAATGCCCATAGCGAGTACGGAATGCAGTTTTATGAATATCAGCTTCGGCTATTCGCAACTGATGATAGCCAGACTTAAGATCAATTTTTGAGAAGACTTGAGCTCCTTTTATTTGATCAAATAAGTCATCAATTCTCGGCAAGGGATACCGATTCTTGATTGTCACCTTGTTAAGTTGCCTATAATCAATACACAATCGAAGCGAACCGTCCTTTTTCACAAATATAACTGGTGCTCCCCAAGGGGAAACACTAGGATGGATGAACCCTTTCTCTAATAGCTCCTCCAACTGCAATTTAAGCTCCTGCAATTCCTGTGTTGTCATACGATATGGAGCCCTAGAAATAGGCTCAGCTCCAGGAACAAGATCGATTCTAAAGTCGATGTCACGCTTAGGTGGCATCCCAGGAATTTCACTAGGAAAGACATCAGAATATTCCTTAAGAAGGGGGTAATCATCCAATGAAATTCCTTGACTCTCATCAGAGTCCAAATCATTAACTGACACAGCAAATAACTGACAACCCTGTCTAAAGCACCTTTTCAATTGCATAGCTGAGATTAAGCGTAATGAGATAGGTCTCTGAATGCCAATGATCTCCACCTCACTACCCACATCATCTACACAACGCACTACCTTATGCCGACAATCAATCATAGCACGGTGAGCGTACAACCAATCCATACCCAAAACCACATCATATGAGCCAAGGGGTAGGATTCGAAGATCCACCATAGTTGTGAGTGCCCCTATTTGCAATTTGCAACCCTGAACTAATGACTCAACTGCAACCTTTGCCCCGGAGGCCAATTCGACCTGCCATTTAATGCCTTGCCTAGCTGCCACCAGTCCACAACGTTCCACCACTAAAGGGGAAATGAAAGAATCTGATGCGCCTGAATCAAAGAGAATAGATATACCAGTACCATTCAACACACCTGAAGTTTCAACTACAGTGCCTTGATGTTCAGCTTGACGATTCTCTACTGCTGCAAATACCCGATGAGCTCTCCCTGCATCTCCCACTGTTGGCTCAGAAGTAGCTGGTCTCTGACTATATCCTGTAGTACTCCTCTGTGGACACTGTCTCGCTATATGCCCCTGTTGCCCACAGGAGAAGCAACCTGTACCACGTCCATACCCTCTAACACCTGATGGTGCACTCGACTGCTGGAAGCTACCCCGAGATGGTGCTGTCTGTGTACTCTGAGCGGGTTGCTCAAAGCGATCCTGTCTAACTCGTTGCCAACTACGGTTCCTTCTGCTCTGAGATCTCTCACTCTGCTGTGACTGGGGTTTGAACTGTCTAGATTGAGACTGTTGTTGCTGCTGTGGACCTCCCTTAGAAGGTGCCCGAAAATTTCTAGAAGTCCCTGATGTTTGAGGTTGCCCACCTCGAGAACCAACACCTGTAATTGGAGCACTACCTATCTGTACTCCCGTGTGCCCTCCTAAAGCCATAGCTAAATTTTCTTCCACAAGGCGGGCTTTCTCAACTGCCACCTCCATCGTCTTCGGCTCGAAGACACGAACACCACCGCTGATACGGGCATTTAAGCCCCTGACAAAATGTTGCACTAGCATGGCCTCATCATCTCCAATACCCGCATACTGCTTGAGCTCGTAGAAACGACGCTCATATTGTTCCACGGTCAAAGTCATCTGTCTCAATTCATGAAACTCGTCAGCTCTACGCTGCCTCCAGTGATCGGATAGAAATCGGGCTCTGAACCTCTCCAAAAACAACTCCCAAGTAACCATACTGATGTCAATGTGCAATTTCTGCTCCTCTAGCCTCCACCAAGTGGAAGCAAACCCTCTGAGGTGCATGATAGCGCACCTAGCCCTAGTGTTACTGCCGTAGGGATGCATTGCAAAGCATCTATCCAAATCGATCAACCAAGTCTCTGCCTCAAGACCCCCACCAGATCCATCAAAAGTAGGGGGTCGTGCCCTCAATAGATCCCTCATATGACCTGCCACTACTGCCTCCTGCTCAGCTGTGTTTTCCCCACGTCTAGGAGATCTCTCCCTTTCCCTATCCAATCTCTGTTCCTCAACCTGCCTAGGGCCAAGACGACCCAACAACTCCTCTAACAAATGCTGCAACTGACCACCTATACCAGGTTGCTCTAGATTCTGACCACCACCTCCTATCGGATTGCTTTGGGAACTCTGAAGTTCCTCACGCTCTGACCCATGTGAGCTCGGAAGTGATGGACTATGGCGATTGGCTCCACGGCCACCACCTCGGCCTCCTCTTCGGCCACGTCCTCTACCCCTAGGCATGATCCTGCACAACAATTGAGTTATGTCAGATCAAGAGTTACGCCAGGTTGCCTAATGGACTCAACTACCTAAAGTACCCAGTGTTTGCAAACCTGGCTCTGATACCAAGTTGTAACACCCCGACGCGCAAACCCCAAAGGACAACTATCTACACAACAATTTTTTTTTTAAACATAAAGTAAATGAACTATGTTATCATTTTCAACTAACATAATAACAAATACATAATACATGTTAAACTCCTAAGTCCTTTGGGGTACACATAGAGACATTACATTAACTACTCATTAACAAACCTAACTAATATCCAACATTCATTCCAAGAATATGTGTTCTCATATAAAGGTGATAAACACAAAGCATCAAATAATGATGAACCACATACGCTATACAAGATCACATAACCAATAAAGCATGGAACAAAGAGAACTAACTTACTCAACTTAACAACATCAAATATATTTATAATTGCATCAGTGAATAATGTTTTAAATTACAAAGTGCGATATAATAATACATCAAGATACAATCTAAATACCAGTGACCAATTATACAAGTTACAAAATACATTATCCCAACACATGGGCGAGTTACAATACAATTTACATGATATGAATAAAGTATAAATGTATACATCAGATGGTACATAAATCTGGTACAAACTGCCACCACAATCTCTGCACTGAAGGTATGACTGTAGCATGGGAAACCCAACGGGGTGCGAAGCACGTTCCACCCGACCACCCCCGTGCTAGGAGTAGTTAAGAAAGGATTCCCGACCAAGACGTCAACAGTTACACACATGACTCAACACCAAACATGGAAAAGAATTTATACACAAAGGAAATGTGACATCATAAGTCAACTACATAACATGACAACACTTAACTACAAATCAAACAATGAAATTACTTCCAGAGGATTTCAAATAAAACAACTAAGGGGAAACGCTAGAGGAGAGTGTCATCGCATGGCCTTCATGGATTATCCTGACATCCTAACACGAGGTGCCGCCTCCATCTATGGTTATCCTGACTGCCTATTTCAAGGCGCCGCCCCATAGGGTGACTCATGCGGAATCGTGCATTACTCGTGGAAACGAGATCACGATTTTGCCAACCACGGCCTTCTCGAACACCTTTAGTCTATGATAGCCCTAACAGGTGAGCGAGGTATTTATTATTTTCTTTTAGTGTTTAACTACCCATCCCCTAATTATTTAGTTAGGTTTTCACTTTTTACA
The DNA here is from genome assembly GCA_007258455.2 of Sequoia sempervirens. Classification (NCBI taxonomy): domain Eukaryota; kingdom Viridiplantae; phylum Streptophyta; class Pinopsida; order Cupressales; family Cupressaceae; genus Sequoia; species Sequoia sempervirens. The sequence continues at coordinate 8,234 of VDFB02195948.1, read as the reverse complement.
CTAACTCTACTGTGGGTTATCCTGACAGCCCCTTTGTGCGCCGGCGCCCACATAGAGCCACTCTCCTTAGAATTTCCTAACATACAACAAACATAAGGGCTTAAACCCTCAAGTTCACAACACACAAGGTAGCGACTTGCGAGGTAAAAACCATCTCGCCAAACTCTTACAAAATGATAGCTTAACAAAAGAATAAGACTCAATTACGTCCACAAGGAGAGTAGAACTAAAAACCTTAACTAATTACACTAAATCTCATAACCTCTGGAAGTTCAACGACAACCCTATAACCCATAAATAAACTCAAGTTAACTCTACACAAAAAATCTCAATAAAGGACATCATAAAATAACTTACTGTTTATTCAATATCAAGGGATGATTTAATAACATAAACCCTAAAATCAAACAATCATCTTCGTACGTAAGAGTTTCTGTTTCAAAAATTCAACCAATAATTTCCTCAATTAACTTTGCTAATAAATGACAATTAAATAAGTTTAAATAATCTTTTAATTCAAATATCTCCCAAAGGAAAATATATAATCATATTTAGTCTATCATCTACATTATAATATCCCCAATTAAAAAAAAACATGTTTATTTATTTATATATATATATATTCTTTTATATATATACATATATATCAAAAATCAAATCTAATTAATTTCCAAAAAATTCGAATAACAAATTAAAATAAATTATAAAAACTTTATTTCGTTTTTTTTTTAAATAACAAATAAAATAAAAATATAAAAAAAACTTTTTAAAAGTTATGAGGCAGCCCTGGAACTGCGTGCCTCCCATAGAGGAGAGGATGCGCCCCCAAGGATCGCATGCTAGCCTATTGTGATCACTGCGCTGCCCACTAGGGGTCAAGCAGGGATGGGGTACGGCTACAGCCGTCCCCTCCCACACCAATAAATTTTTTTTTTATTTAAATTTAAATTTTTTTATATATACTTTAAAACAACCAATATATATTATTTTATATAAATTATGACGACTTCAAGTACCTAAGTCACGATTTTATATATGTGTATAATAATTTTTAAAAAAAGAATACAAAGTAGGAACATCATATAACATATATATATTTTTCAAACAATTACACAGGGAAATTATTTAATTTAAAATCAGCCGCAGAGAATTTTTCCAGCAAGATAATAAATAAAACAAAGACAATCAAGGACTCACAGTAGACGGACTTGGGACGGGAATTCTTTCCTAACCACTCCTTTTTTCAACATCAATCCCATTGGGTTTATTTTGATGCTCGCCCTGTCCTGCCGAAGCAGGTGGAATCGAGACTTAGTACCTGCATCCTGCATAAAACAAATGTCGTGAAACATATAAATCTCCATAGAAAACACACCGTGAAAGGAAATCGCAGGATGACAGGGCACTTGCAAGCAAGTGATGTCACTCTGTCCTTTCACCAAGACTCACAAATAAACACACCAAACAATATAACAGCATAAACTCGCAACATCAACGTATACATATTATTAAAAGCACCACAAAAGTCATATAACATAATCACCATAAATAAGTATCATCTAACATCATATGTAAAGTCTAATGCAACCAAACAACCAAACCATAAATCCATGCACAACCAAAATGGTGAACTGATCACCCACACAACCAAGTACAAGATCTGTCCATAAGAGTAACAACAACATGAGGGGTATCAGAGACTCATAATGATCATTCCCCAATCTTCCAGATGTAGGGGCACTAGGGGCCGATTCCTTACTGACCATGGGCTTATCAGAGAGAATTTCCATTGAATTCCCAAAATATGAAACAAGTTTCGTAATAGGGATACCTTTAAAACTAGGGGACACACCCAGAGTAGGGCATCCAGGAGATGGCTAGGGATTAAGACAGGGCGGTGAAGCAAAACCCGGACTAGGGAACTCATGCAGGGGCTGCAAATTAGGACATGACAAGGGGGCAAGGGATTGAAAATATAAAATGTTAATAAAGGATAAGGATTTAGATTTTTTTGTTTATTATTTAAATTAGAAGTTATAAATTTGAGTTATGAGTTTTATCAAGGTTAATTTGCTAAGTATATTTTATCTTTAAATTATCAATTTAGGATCACAATGTTATTGAAGGTTCTAAAAATTTGTTATTAATAATTTTAAAATTAAGTTATATTTAATTTTATTTAAGTAAAATTCTCATTGAATATATATATAATAATAATAGTAATGATAGTCCTAAAATCAATTGTATTGCTAAAGAAGGGACTTGATAGATATATTAACTGTATTAGTGTTGATGCAAGCTAATGCCATTTGAAATCCCATAGTGATCGATGCTACCCTTGTTGGAGTATTAGCGTAGGAGGGAGAGGGTTGCATTAAAGTATATAAAAGGGGTGAAAATTATTCGATACTCCCCCATTGGAGGTAGTCGGTATTCTCAAGGCATGATATCATATCAAATGGGGAAGTTATATTTAACTAATATTGTAAACCTATTACCTATCTAAATAAAAGGAAATTTTAAGGAAAGATTATAATCAAGTGTGTTTACACCCCTATGAGCCTATAAGGTTGATGTTGACCAAATAAAATGATAGAATCATCTATAAGTATTAGTAATAGAATGTTAAAATGTTAAAGGTATGTCTTGGGATCATGGTGTAAAAGTGGCAATATTTGTAGAGATTGTGGTGGCGATTTTTTTCACCCAAAATTAATGAAACAAAAGGGTTTTTAAGGAGATTCTCGGCTTTCCAAAAATATAAATTATGATTTTATTTGGATTTAATAAATTATTATTATTCATTTTCTATTAGAATTACGACTAAAGTCCCGATCGATAGGGTGATTGAAAAACATCTATAATTTTAAAACAATACCACATTTTTTGAATCTAAAATATGCGTCACATTCAACGCTTCACATAATATAGGATTAAAAAAAGGAAAATTAAATTTCATGAAGTTTGACCAAGTTAAAGGCGGTCCAAGCAGGATGAGTTTTATATTTTCTAAAATTTGTAACTAAAAAATTCATAATTAATTATTTACTTGAAACAAATTACAAAAATATGCATCACATCCGGTTGGAGTCCACTTATATATAAAATCTTACAAAAAAATATTATCATTTTATTATGGTTAGGGTGGTGGACAGACACCTACTTCTTATTTTTTCTGAAATTTAAAGTACTCTTGCATTGAAATTTCAAATTTTCACAAATAGATTTTATTTATTTTAGAAAATAAACCTAGTATTTTAGAACTACATTCAATTTTCTACAAATTCTATTCTTACATATTTTTGAAATAATATGAATAAGTTATTCAAATATTTCGTCAAGTTTTCTAACACTGATTTTTCTAAATTTTTTGCCATAAGGGCTATTTTTTTGCATGATGATCTGCACATACCTAAAATGTTATATATAAATGTATATAATAATTTTGAATATTTATGAAGAAAATTATAGTGGGCAAGGGGGTCTTGAGCTCAATGGTAATGAACTTTGGTTATATTATTTCACTAAGAAAAAAATAAAATAAAAAAATCTCAACCTCAAAATATTGATAACCACACATGTTTATTATATTACTTTTGTGAAATTTTAGGGGGATATACCTTTACTTTGTGATCAGATGAACCTTCCTAATGTTAATGTTATCCTTGCATTTCATGTGAATGAAGGGATGTAATTATCTTGATAGCTAAATTGTGATTAGGATAGTTATAGGAGGAACACTAATAAGGTTTCTTGGCTAAATTTTCTTATGAGTCAATCAAAAAAATTATATCTATATTTTGAGCCTTAATGGTGGTGCTAAATGATTAATGTTGTAGTTAAAACCTAAGATTGTGGGATGTGTTATTGTTCAAGTGAAGAATTAGAGGGACACATTATTGTTGATAACAATATTCTTGGTAACACCTATTTGTAATATTGAACGATAACTACTTAGAACTATAATAGGCTGCGTGTTTGTTTTAAAACAAAAAAAAATTGTTGGGTTTTTCTAAAAAAAAATTTGTGGGCATGACACTTGGTATCAGAGCCCTAGGTTGTAACACTAGGGAACTCTGGGATTAAATTAAGAATGAAGTAGGGTGAGTGCATGGTTAAATGGGAAAACCACCTCATGTGATAGTCAGAATAAAATGTTCGTAAGGGAAATTCTAAGGGACTTAAATGGTGCAATAAACAAGAACTTAGTGATAATTATCCAACCCAACTAGTTTGTAAAATACTAAAGGATCAAGAATTGACCATTATAAATGGGTCAAAGAAGTATTTATTCAAGAAACCCCAATCTAAACTCAATTCATTGTTTTAAGTAAATAAGGTGAATGACCTGAGTTACATATTGGACCATTTAGCAAAGGTTATGGCATTAATTAGTCTCTTAACATTAAATTTCCTTAAACCTTAGAAAGATAAAATGGAGCTTCTCAAGCATAGCTTTTTAAAATACATGAATAAGTCATCACGATGTGTATTATTAAAGGAACACTACCTTTGTTGACTTCTTAGGACCATAATTCTTAAATATAGTAATGTCATAACTTCTTAAAATTTGGGGTGTTTAGGAAGCAACATTTTTTCTTATGCAAATTGTGGTATGAATTGAGGGAACATCATAACTACATATGGAAACATGTAACTAGTCAAGAGAAAATAATTATATGACCATAAAAGGAGTAATACGTTAAGGGTTGTAATTAAATGATCCTAAAGTTCTAAACCCCTAAATTGGTTAAATCAAAATGATAACAAGAGTGAAAACAATAGAAAATCTCTTAACCTTGTATTGAGTACAATTTGAGCACTCCATACATTTTAGATTTAAAATACTATCAAAGATCATAATTAAACTTTAAAGGTGTAAATGGATGGACCTAAGTCTAAGGGATTGCTCATAATTTGGGTATGGATTTGAGAAACCCATGAAACACTACTTGATATGCCTAAGACACAAATTGCTTGATGGTGCAAACCCCAGAGAACACACACATAACGCGAATAATTTTTTTAAAAAATAATAAAAGTAACATGTAACAACATTAAACCAAAATCACATAGCATAACACATAACATTAATACACTTGGTTCTCTAGGGCACGCGAGGTTACATTGCAACCACAAAACAAAATAAAGATAATGAAAACAACTTAACCATTTAATTTATGAAAACCATATACAATGATACCACTGATAGCCATGATGCAAGTATGATAACATCGCATAATTACATCCATGATAAACCTTTTAACAAGATCCAAATCAAACCTAACTATTACATTACAATTTTCTTTGATACATGAATTACATTGAATTTCCCAACATGGGGATTGATACAAGAATAATGAATATGAAGTACAACTGATCACTGGAACATCTGCACTGTGGAAAGCTGAGAAGACAAGACGCTGATGGGGAACCCAACGGGTGCGGAGCACGTTCCACCCAACCATGTGAATTACAAGTAACTCACCCCCCGTGCTCAGAGGTGACGAGGAAGTGAACCCGACCATGAATGTCAACCGACTCAACCACAACATGATACAAAACAAGTACAACCCAAGTATGCAATGCAAAACCATCACGTTCTCAAATCACATAACAAGTAAAAACCAAGAAACTCAGCATGATAACATGAAGTACCATCACTTAACAACTGTGAATCAAATTCGCAAGAATTCAAATAAACATCACAAAGAGATAACATGAAGTGCTAACCTTGGCAATCATGAATCAAAGATCACCAAGACTTCAAGAAACATTAAAAGAGATAACATCGAGGAGGAAACAACAACAAAACAAAGGGTGTCAAGTGGGAGGTGTCATCGCATAGCTCTCATGCAGGTTTCTGGCTTCACTCCAAGCGGTAGGCGCTCGTCTATGGATATCCTAGCCCTTCCTCCTAGCTGGCCGGCACCATAGGGTAGCTAATCGCGAATAGCCAATAGTCTCGTGAAGATGAGACTATGACTATGCGACCCGAGCCTTCTCGATCTATCACTAGTCTAAGGTAGCCCTAATGCATGGCCAGGAATCAATGTTTTATTATCTTGTGTTTTTAAACTACCCAACCCCTAAATCTATTGTTTAGGTTATCACTTGTTTAACTTACTCATTCGTGGGTTATCCTGAGCCCTTCCTCATCCTGAGGCGCCGGTGCCCACGAAGAGCCACTCTCCCTCCTATGACCCCTAACATACCTCAAAATAGGCAAGGGTTGGACTAACACATAAAAATCATAAAACCAAAACTAGGTACACGAGGCATTAACCATCTCGCAACTGCTCAAATTCAAAAGACTTGCAAACCCGTCCAACCCTTCCTAACCTGATACCAATAACGCTCAAAAGCATATACAAGAGGAGAATAACACTCTAAAACAACAAGCCTCTAGAATAAGGTTTCAAACTCAACAACGGGTTCCCACATAGACATCACTAAACGACAAGAACACATAAAAAAATAAAACTCACATTACATTTTGCAAGGTGGCACCATAAGTTGATTCCAAACCCAAATACATAACTAAATACGATTATCTCAAGAGAATTCACAATCACAACCGAAAGCTAATTCTTGTAAAAAAAAGATTTGTTCAACCAAAACCATAATAAACTAATGCCCTATTTAAATATACAAAACCAATATAAAACATCATTTAACATTTCAAATATATATACCAAAGTTATATGTAGAAATTTTTTTTTTTAAAACCTAATAAAACAATATTACATAAAATAATTTATAATCATATATATTTTTAATAAGCTAAATTATAATTATATATTTAATGATTAAATAAAATAATTATAATTATTAAATTCACAAAGTAAATATTCACCATTTAATAATAAATAAATTCATATATACTATAAATATATATACATTCAATTTATAAATAAATATAAATATATATATATAAATATATATATATATTTATATATTATAAAAATAAAATAAAAATAAATAAAATAAAACAAAAATCACTAAAGGTCAAGTCACTAGCCAGATGTGGTATCGCTACGCATTAACTGAAGGATCTGCAGATGTTAGCCCTTAAAGGATCACTGACGCACTCTTTGGATCATACCAACAAATTTTAGACTCCACACAAGTAGCCCCTCTAGGGGCTGCCTGCAGAGAAAAAGGGAGGGGATGGGTAATGGGCTTAGCCTAATTCAAAATTCCCAATAATTTCATACTTTTTTTTAAAAATAGAAATTTTATAACATTAAAATTCTCGGGTCCGCTTGGGCACGGATTCTATTTCTACCAAAAGTGACCAAAATAAAATAAAATTTGATTTAAACATAATCCTGAATGTATGTAAATTACTGTGCAAAGAATATTTAAATTAATAAATATGTATATATATATATACAAAATTTGTATATGTATATATATATCTCGAATATACTCATCTAAAAATTACAGAGGAATCATTTTTCCAGTCACAGGCACAGAAAACAGTAAGATATAAAAACATTATATATATATATCTAAATATATTATATATATATATATTATTTTCATAAATATAAAAACAAACAGAGACAGAATACAGAGAAACATATTTTCTTAAATGTTAAGAAAAAATAGAGAAATTACAGAGCAATAACACAAATCCATTATATATTAAAATACTGAGAAAACCCCAAAATTTTATTTTCTTCAATAATTGAATCATCTTTTTCTAAAATCCTATTTTGATAGATTGTATGTTTCAAAAGATCGGGGTTCTAGATTTGACAAAAATTTGGACAGTATAGTTGCTATGATTTTCTTTGTTTTCTAGTCTAGTAATCTGCCCTAGTTTTCAATTCAACAGAAGTTTTCTATATTCACAAAAACCATTTTAACAAAGTTTATTTTTCTTCTTTTTTTTCTGAAACAAACAGATAACAGAAAAGGGTACGAGAAAAAAAAGGCAACGAGAGGAACCTGGAGTCCAATGCAAAACTGAAGATGCCTGCTTGACTCTGATGCCCTCGAGCTCGATTCCCAATTCTTAATCCAAAACGAACTCACAATCCCTTGAGCAACTTCCACTTTCTGATCTTCTGTGTGTGTGTGTAAACTTCTCAAAAATTCATGATTAAATAAAATATTGCTCATCTCTTCAAAGCTCTCCAAAAATCCAAGATTAAAAGAAAAATCAATTCTTTAAAACTGGCTTTTTCCCAACTCTCAATTTCTATTGGCTCACCCTGTCTTTTTAT
>VDFB02195947.1:0-11366 GCA_007258455.2 Sequoia sempervirens | reverse complement strand
GGATGGATACCTAGGGAATATGGAAGTATCATGGAGGTGCGTGGGTTCATGTGGTAGGGCATGAGGCAAACAACCACCTCCATGTAGTGGGCACATCTTGATGCAATGTTAAAACAACCCCTGGTGGGTCATTATGAGGAGGAAGAGTGGGTATTGGTATAAATTATGGTTTTGTGGGTAATACTGATTGGTTTGTTTTTGTTTTATTTTCATTGAGAGTTTTTGTTTAATTTTGGCAATTACCCTTACTTCAAAGGTGGTGCAATTGGGAGGAATGGTTTTGGGGTGGAGCTTTGTGGGTTGTGTTAAAAGTGTTGTAATAGTTGATTATGGGTTAAATGAACAATTAGATGTGTATAGTTTTAAATAAAAATAAATATAAAATGTAATTGGAGGATTTGAAGTAAAATGTTTATATTAAATTTGTAGGGAAAAATATATAGATTAGTAGAAATGTTGAAATATGTTAAGTTATTCAATCTAATGTGAAAAAAAAAATTAAGTAAAGATTATCCAAAATCAACTTGATTATGTTATTGAAGCTCTATGTAAATACGTACATGCTTTGTCAATTAACCAAAATCAACTAACCAACAATTTTTAATTCCTCTCCACCCTCACAATCTAATGTAAGAAAATGATGAAACAAGAAGATGCAATCTGTTGGGATCCACAAATTTAAATTCTTCACACAACCATTAAATGTGTGCTCAGAAGGAAATATGGTTCCAAGATAAATTCCAATAAATTCTTGTACCTCTTGTTAGATAATAACTTCTTGTAGATAATATTAATTTCCAATAAATTCTTGTGTTGAATAGTATTTCTTATTCAAAAGTTTTCCAAATTATTTAGTCTTGTATCTTGAAATATCTAACATTGTCAACCATTTTTCATAGTGGAGCCTTTGGAAGTTCATGTTATGTAATATTGACAACTTATACACAGATTTTGTGGGAACACATGGATATCATAGAGGCTTGCATTACTACTAAAAAATTCAAAGGATAAACAGAGGCTAACATGATAGAACAAAGGTCACACAAGTAAGGATGCACTCAATGAAGTGTGTACAAGGTCCAACAAGGATTTACACCTACAAACATTATGCACAAAGAGAAAGAGATGTGGTTCCACTTATTAACTACACAAACATACATAAAATATTAAAACATGCAAGTGTGCATAAGCTAATCTTATGTATAGAAAATAAATAAAGCTTAAATATTTTTCGAAAATGCAAGATTGCTCAACCCCTAAGATGCTCCTACTTCAAACACTTTAGTTAAAAATATAATGAGCATGGTGCTCATAATTTAGGACTACATGGAAGACTAATTCAATCACCCAAGTTGGCTTACTTCTACTTCAAAAAAGCATGAGCCTTTAGTTCTTTTACCCTTCCAATGAATAAGATATTATTTATATTTGTGTTGATTCCTCTTGGTAGTGAATGCATCAAGAATCTATGTAATTTCCTCTTTGCTTCTAAGGTATATGATTTCTCCAATATGGTGATTCCCTTGGCTGCACAACATCTAGTTCACCTATCGCATGGTATGGTGTAATGTCCCCATTTCATGACACCTTCCGTTAGTTGGTTTATTTTGGGGAACACTTACTATTTTTAGTACGTGCTATTTTTAGTAAGGGGACTGGTACAGTACTCCAGTCAATGTTGAGCCTTCTCGAGCGTCTCATTTTCTCTCCAGCTAAAATTTCAGGGTGCATTACTTACTATTTTTGGAACTTACTAAAAATAGTAAGTCAATTAGGGTTGATTGAACTTGGCAAGCTAGCCCTGGTCAGGCTAGTCAATGTGCACATTCAGAGGATTAAGTCACTTTGGGAGATTATTTTAATATTTGAGGCACTCTGAGAAATGTGTTTTTAAAAAGTGACTTTATAATGTTTAATTAAAAGGCGGACTCAATTAAAAAATAGACCAAGGGTGCCTAGTCTAATGACTTGAAGTTGTTTTAAAGATAAATAATATAATATCTCATTTGGGCGCCCAAACTATGGAAGGAAAAGAATTTAAAATTAAATTAAATCAAAGCAAATGAGTTTTAGTGTGCATTTTAGGGTTGCTGGAAAAACTTTGTTAAAAGATCATTTTGGAGGCTCATTTGCACAGGTTGGAGTTTGAGTTTTTTACAGGGATGTTGTTGGTGTGGTGCCAGGGTATTGAGGACGGAATTGAGGACGTAGCCCCTCAAGTTCTAAGACTTGTCTTGGTAGTGAGAGAGCTGCTCAAACTTGTGCTAGGTGATTTCATTCAGAGATCACAGCTGGATTAAATGATGAAGAATTACCAATATTTCTGATTGCATTTTAGTAGTTTTGGGATGTGTGACTGCTGGTTTTTGGTGTGGAGAGAAATAACTTCATTTTGGTGTGTTTTAATCAATTTACAGGAGACTTTATTTTGGACCTGAATCTAGTTATTTGCTCATTGCTTATTATCGGTTGAAGATATTATTCTGGGTATTGATCCATTGGAAGGCCCTTCTCTCGCCGATCATTTTGAGTACTAGATTGTAATTTTTGGGTGAAGATTTGAATTTTCTAAAGCAGGTTGAGCTTCTCCAGGCGATACAGGGCTGAAACTGATAATTTGCTCATATTTCCTCATTGGCTCGAGATTTCATTCTGGGTATTTGAGATATCACTTCTCCTATCAAGGGCGTCCATTTCAATAACAAGAACATATTTTTTGGTGAATAATCCAATTTATTAGAGAAAATCACCCTTCTAGAGAGGTATAGCCTTGTTGGGTTTGCTGCACTTTGTTTGGTGGGTTGAAAGGACGTTCGAACAGCAGATTCTAGGGACCCTTTTGGCTGCACAAAAACTCTATACAGCTTGGTCACTTTAACTTGCATCTTGGGGAAAGGCATACTTGTCAAGTGAGCTTCATGATTGCTGAAAGAACTCAATTTCCAGGTCTGATAATAAGTTTTAAATTCTAATTTTTGAAGCTTGTATGACTGAAAACAAATATTGAAGAAATCAGAAAATTAGTTGCCTCTAAAAGTGTTATTTCTAGTTCCTTTATGCTCTCTTTATTTTATTGTTATTGCACAATGCTCAAAAACAAACATGCAATGTAAACCCTTCACTTGCAATGCAAAAACTTCATGAAAACAATTGCAAACAACAAACAGCAATAGGGTGAAAATAGAAAAAAAATTGGGGGAGATTATTACATATGGATACAAATTAGAGACATTGAATATCATAGAGATGTATGCAGATATAATTACACATGGACAACCTTTTTTTCATTCAATTTCTTATCACATCTATGAAATCTTCAAACAAGACTACAATTATCTATTTTGAGTTATGGGGCTTCTCTTCATTTTGCTTAAGCTTAACTTACTAGCACATAATAGTCCAACTCTTTGCCTCCTTCAAGATGGTATGCATACAAATCAGAGACATTGAATATCATAGAGATATACGCAAATATGTTACACATTAATGACAACCTTTTTGTCATTCAATTTCTTATCACATCTATGAAATCTTCAAACAACACTACAATTTTTATTTATTTTGAGATATGGGGCTCCTCTTCATTTCGCACAACCTTGACTACTAGCACATAATAGTCCTACAACTCTCGCCTCCTTCAAAATCTATTTTTCTAACACTGACATCACCTTGCCCTTTGTGAATTCTTCATATGCCTTCATAGGCAATAATTCAAACTTCTTACCATCTTTTATGATAGTAAAGGTGTTCCTTTTTCCATACTACCATAGTCTTCCCAATACATGACATGACCCAAGAACACATCATACCATATACTTCATGCACACATCCTCCAATGCATAATGCAAATTAAAATTGTTATATCACCATAAGTTGTCCCTTATGTAAGCAATAGTTTCTATATGTTGTAGGGTGTGCAATAATCTTCAACCCCAACTCTAGGTTATCTATGTCACCACCATTAATAATAAACTTACAACATTTTTTACTTGACTTGCACATAGTGCAAAAATAATTTTCCTTAGCCATGATTCATTTTTCTCCCTTGTAAGTTTAAGTAGGACTTTACATAGCATCAAGTTTTCTCTAGCCTCCAAAGTTGTGATTTCCACATCTTCTTCACCTTGTGTTACCACCAAAAATAGGCCATTTGAAAGAATCATCTAGTATTTGGGATTTAGAATTATTACTAGTAACTAATGATTATTTATTTAGGATGATGTATTTGCAAGAGGTTGCTTCAAATAAAGCAATGCAATGTTCTATGTTTAGGAAAATCATGTGCCTAAGTGTTCTTGCACATGAAACAATGTGATTTGAGATAATTATAAGAAAGCTATTGTTGTAAGCATAGGATTTTATTCCATGTATATAAGCATGTGTTGTATGCATATATAGAGAGAGAATATTGTGAGAATCCATATTATTTGGCAAGTTTAGGTGAGCTAGCAAGGGAGTTAGTCAATGAGTTTATAACTACCATGTCCCCCTCTATGTATATGTAATAGGTAGTGATTTGAATCAAGAAGCTTCAAGTGTTGTGTTCATTATATTATTTGGGTTAGGTTGCACATATATTATAATCTAAGGTTTATATGTATGCATCTCTATAGTAGGTTCATCAATGTTCACAATGAACCTCTAGTGAGACTACCCTTCAAGGTTGTCGTCATTCTTCATTGAGTGGAAATCCAATGTAAATTCTAATCATCGCTTATCAAAAAGGTACATTCACAAGCTTTTCTACAAAACCTTGATCATGCATAGTGTTTGGGCACTCAAATGCCTGATGACCTACTTTCCCACATGTTCTAAAGCAAGTTGTGCCAAAACCTTTGGTGTAGCCTATTTTTCTCACTTTTTGAGCTTTGTGTGGCACCACTAGACCCTACAATCTCTTTGCTTACATAGGTTTTCCTTCCACCACTCAATCTACTCTCTATGTCCTTACCTCTACCATGCATGCACTTTATTGTCTATGGGACAACTTCTCCACATTGAGTGTGCACTGAGAGGCTTCTATAAAATGAATGGATTGTAAACAAATCTAATTTTGAATGAAGTATGTAAAGTATTCACATACTTAAAAGACTTTTCTTCATTGTCTTCTACATGACCAATGTAAGGTAAAAAAAATTGCCTCTTTTCCTAATTACTTACCTTATTTTTGGCATCGACTTAGGCATCCACTCCCCTGATATGTTATAGGACACATTTATCTATTACCTGGCATTTATGATGATCATTAGAGGATTCTACAACCACCCTAGACCTTAGAACTACACCCTAGACCACATCTGAAAAGCTAGAAGGATAATTAGGACCATAGTTTCCTTAGTGCTAGAGCATTATCCATAGCACCCCCTAGGCACTGGGCACCTATTCAAATTCTTAAGTTTTGTTGACTTATGCCCCTTGCACCATAAATTGTAGCTTTCCTTTAACAATAACATCCCTAAAAGTGTGGTATGAAGCCCTATTTAAGATATTTTTTTCTTCCATTCAAATAATTTGAAAGATAATAGTTGGTTCTATTTTACACAACACAAAAAGATACCAAAAAATCTCTATTAGATTTGTAAAGGAAAAATACTCCAAATTTAGATCTAGCAAGTGTGGGGGCATCACCCTTACCTATCTCCCATGAAATCTTCATAGAATTCCTTTCTTTCTATTCTCTATTAGCTACATTTTTTCCTCCCTACTTGAAAAGGAATAAAATCACAATTTTCCTAACAAAATATGTAGAAACCCTTGTCGTATTTCCTCCCAAGTTTGAAGCCTTTCCCTTGATTTTCGTCCTCAATATCATTTGCATAATTTTATTTTCCCTCCATCACTTGCACACACAAAAAGTGATAGTTTGCTTCCTAGGTTTCAAAGTTTGGGTTTCGTTTGACACACAACACAACACAATAAGACCAAATTCTACAAACACCTAGAATTTTCCTACATCCACTTGTGGAAGGTTTAAAAATACCTAATAGGAGATTCAAAAGCTCACCTTTCAAGAATTTGAACACTCACTTGATACCAAATTGGTGAAGCAAGCTTCTATGATTTATTAATTTCTCACTAGTCTCATGATCTAATATAAATAAATTCCCAAGCAAGATGAACATCCAATTTTCCAATATCACCAAACTAAAAAACTTCATAGAACCATTAAATGTGTGCTCAAAAGGAAAGAGCCAGAGGAATAAGATATAAGATTTATTTAGTATTACGTGCTTGAATCTTTAGTGTAATCCACTACAAAAAAATTTGCCTCCTTGTCAATAGATGAGCTAAAGGGGCTCTACAATGAATGGTTTATAAGGCACAACATTGTCTAAAGTTTTACAAATGGGTTAGCAAGCTAAGTCGACTTGATCTTGGGGTAAAATCTATGGTTAAGTGCACTTGAGTCAAAGTAGTATTGAGATGGGTGACCTCCTAAGAAGTATCGGTGCTTCACCTCTACAAGGATCACCTAGATGCAAGGAGTGCTAAGTGGACGATACATTTTCATCAAAGTTGGGTTCATGTGAACCACTACTAATGAAATATGGATTCAATGAATTTGACTAAAAATTTACACTATTGAATCTTGATATAAATATCATAATGTCTAGACCAATTACCTTTTGTCAAAAACTTCCTATAGACAGTCTAATTGACCAATAAATGCTTAGGTTGAACAAGATTTCTTTATCAAAAGTTACCTAGATGATTTAGCCATGTATCATGAAACATTTGACACCATTGACCCTTTCCTTAGAGTGCGAGCCCTTGGAAGTTCACATCATGTACTATTGGGAGCAAACACATGGGTTATGTGAGAGCACATGATCTTAAAGGGGGCTTGTGCAACAAACAAGAAGCAAAGTAGAAGATGTTGCACTTGTGTGGGGGCTAAAAATATTTAAAGAGTTCCCAAAGGTTACATTAAAGCACACAAGTTGCAAGGGTAAATATGTGCTCAATAAAATTTGCACAAGATCCAACAAGAACATATGCAAAGAAACATTCTATGCAAAAAGCAAAAAGTTGTGCAAGTCAACTTTTTAACTGCTAAATACATACAACGTTAAAACATGTAAACACATGTAAACAAATCTCAAACAAAAAATACCTTACATTTTTAGACAATATGAAATTACTCAACCCTTAAAATACTCATATATCAAAAAATAAACTTAAACTAATAAAAAAAGATAATAGACATTTGTTTTGTCACTTCCAATACTTTCATAATCTAAGCAATAAGAACTTCAAGAAAGTGCAAAAGCGTCTTCCCAACATCAAAATGAAACGATTTATTAATTATTGCATATCCGAAATAGTCCATGGCACTCCAAAGAAATGTAAGCACTAAGTCGAAAAGTTCGCTTAGGTTTGTTCCCTGACATGCATGTTGGAGTTACACTACATTCTTTATGAAGATGTGCACACTTACGAGCCCCCATTTAGTTGAGTCTCAATGAAAAAAATTCTAACTTCTAAAGGTGAAAATGTCGTCTAAAGGCGATTCTCAAAGGTCAAATTTTTAGGCACATAACTCCTCCGTTGATTTCTAAGTTTCTGTTTCCACAACCATTTTGGAAATGGAAGTCAGTGCCCATGCCCCCCAATGTGGCTCCACCTCTCAATGTTTCATTAATTTTCTTGAATTTAATTGTTTATTTGATTTGGATGTCATTAGTGTCATGGCTTTGATTTTTTTGTTTTCAAGCAACATTGAAACAAACTTCTAGACATCGGGTAGGCATTGCTTCTCTATTGGTCACCCGCCTCTGCTGCTCTCTCTTGCTCACCAAGGGCACATTTGGGTGGAAGAATGCTCTCTCAGACCATCTCACGCATTAACTCTCCCTCTTCATTTGTTTCCTCGTGGTCTATGATCCTCCATTGTTCACTCCCCTTGGTATGGCTTCACTAAGCCTTCCTCTGACTGGCCAACCTTCTCAAGGAACCTTTTGTTGTTGTGTCATCTGCCTCCTACTTTGACATCAACAAGTATCCTTTTGACCACTCTTATCGAGCCTCTTCTTCACTGCTGGCTCCCCCGTTGCGTGATGGCTCCTCGTTCGGGGTGGTTGTTGTGGATCCGCTCTCCTCACCTTGCTCGGTGGATTTCATTTTGGAGCCTTCCTAGTCAGTTGTACTGAGGAAGAAGAAGGGACTCCTCAAATCTGTTGCCTCTGTACGACCTCGGGTTCAGGGAGCCAGTTTGGTCCCCTCTTCTGGGGTTGTCTAATCTTTGTTTGTTGTTCTATAGCTGTCGACAGGGCTTATCTCGCCGCTTTTCCTTTGGCCTCTTGTGGGTCATGTAAAGGGTGCAACACCTCGTGAAATGGTGGTGCTTATCAAAACAAACTTCTAGACACAGCCAAGGCCATCAATTTCATTTAGTACCATTATCACCAATGCCCAAAAGTTTTATCGTCCTCCAAAACTACAAACTGAAATCTATTTCTGCATTTCAACCTCCAAGAGTTTTCCTTGGAATAATTAATTGGATCGCAATTAGGTAATGCAATTTGAAAAGTGAATGAATGTTTTTTATGATTTGTTAATAAATATTCAACTCCTCTAGTTTTGACAAGCTACGTCAGTAAATATGCAATGCCACTGGATGTTCCAAGTTAAAATGTTGGTTCACTGCCATATATGGACAAATTATCACCAGTACCCAAAAGATCTATTGTCCTGCAAAATGTTATAAAATGAGACCTATTGCTGTATTTAAACCCCTTGGGATTGTTAATTGAATCACAATTAAGGCATTTTGACTAATGAATGGATGTTTCGAATAACTGTTAACAAGACCAAATAATTTATAAGACCAAAAGATGGTAGTACAATTATTTTAGGTATAAATACCTTCTATAAAATATTGTTCAAATTATGTCCAAGTAATACTCATTTTCTTTTAATCTTGAATCTTCTACTATAAATCTTGTTAAAAAAAATCTGATATGAATTGTTAATAAATATGCAACTTCACTCTATTTTTGAGAAGCTTCATCAATAAATATCCAATGCCAGTGGGATGTTCCAAGTTGAAATGTTGGTCGGCTGGCATATATGCAGAATTGTGCTCCTCAGGAAAGGCAATATACATCACTTGTCATAGGTCAAGCACCATGTTCACTGTATAGAGAACCATATACCATTATAATATACGACCTTCCAAGTTATATATTAATATTACCACCCTAATTTAACACAGATTACTTATATCAAAAACTAATTTAGCTTCCCATGGTTTTCAAAGCCAATAGAAACATCTTTAAAGTTTTTTTGATGACGTCAATATAAACGTGCAACGTAGCACAATCCATCATACCAGTGCCTAATAAAGTGCACTACATAATATGCAGGCAAACAAGATATGTTTATGAACAGTTTATTACTGGAATTATGATGCAGTGATGATTGGAATTATGATGCAGTGATGATCATTGTAGTATTGCTCGAATATATAGTTGTCAACTAGGCTTTGTATGCCAGCTTGAGATACAATCAGTAGAGATTGGGGTGCTGTAAAGCCCAAAGCCAAGCTATTGAATAAGGGCTGGTGAAGAAGACCATTTGATTACATAGTTATAAATAAGAGAAAACAATTACATACCAATGTTGAACTCAATTGAAATTTAGAACAATATTAGTGACTGCAATGCTGGACAGAATAATGATCTTTTGAATTGTGATAAGAATAAAACATTATTGATACCATGCATGTTATCCAATAATGGTTGTGAAGTTTCAGGAAGTATTTGTGGGAAAAAGAAAAACCAAAAACACTTCATTACTTCTTGCTTAAAATACAGTTTAAATAGACCCTACCTTATTCTCCTCAAAGCTAGATTGCTAACTACTGAAAGGATAAACAAATTGAGTTAAATATAGACTTCTTACCATATCCCCTTAAAATCATGCTCAACCCATATTTGGCAACAAGTTGCAAAAAGACAATTAAATGGTTAAGTATCGGGATGTTACTAAAGAAGTGTACAACCCAGAATCACGCCTCTTGATATTCAGGCATGGAACAGTTTCCTCTATAGAAGAGAATTATAAGTTCAGCTTACCATGATTAGCAGTCCAAGAAACAACTGTTAGGCCCTTGACTTGTAATTAACTTCAAGGCAAGAACATGCATATATGGAAAACATGACATGAATACAAACAGCCAAAAAACAGAAAACACAAATGACACTTTTGTATGTAGCCTTAGTTTCAAAGAAGAAATTGATATTTATTTAAATTTTATCTACTCAAACAATTACTGTTACGGCATAGAAATATGAACAATGGAGCTACAAATCACACGAGTATGGGATCCAAGGAATAATCTTGCAATAAGTAGCACAACTGCCACATAAAGGCCCATGATAAATATCTAATCATAGAATTGTAAGATCAATCCAAGGAAGATTTAAAAAGAAATGAATACTTATTGCCAGATGGTCACACTTTCATCTGTAAAAATTGTATATGCTGTTCAATCTGTAGACACATAAAAATGGCCTCGCCTTGCAAACCATATTTCATACGATGACCATGCTTCTTACTCACATAATTCAATTATTTAATCAGGTCCTAATGTCATAATTATTCCTCCATGATTATTTAAATAAATAAATTGCATTTATTTATTTAGATACATCACTAATTAGTCCTTATGCCTTCTAATAATTCTCCATTTAACCATTTATCCTTCAATCAAATAAATTTATTTATTTATCCCACTTTCCATCTCACCAAATAAATAATTAAAATGATTATTTATTCTCTTTTGTCTCATTCCCATTTATGAATTAAATCATTATTTAATTCATAAGTCAACATTCCTCCATAAATAAAATAATTTCTATTATTCCAACTACCTATTATTCTCTACCATTGATTTGATTATCTCCAATTAAATCTCAACCCTTCATTTCAAGGCTTGCCCTAACTTTGACCTAATGTTGCCCTAACCCTAATCATCCTTATCACATTGAATCCTAGCCGTTGATCTTAGGGCTTCACCAACTTTTAATCTCTTCCATCCATTCACCATTTGGAATTATTTAAAAGGCCCTCTTTCAAGTCATTTTAACACACACAAGTTATTTTCAGTATGCTTGAGAGCTTTTTGAGTGCTTGAGCATACACATTGCTTCAATATTTTACTTGGCTTTGTCATAGGTTATAGTTGCACTTCAAATTTGAGGGCAATTATATCATTTTCAGCAAGATGGAGAAGGCCAATGGAGGAAAATCTTTTCGCTCAGATGCGGTGGAAAATTTTGGCACGGGAGGGATGTGTTGATGATATTAGGCCAGGCCGACGACTGTAATTTCCCTTCTCGATTTAAAGGATATGTTTAATTACT
>VDFB02195944.1:0-42406 GCA_007258455.2 Sequoia sempervirens | reverse complement strand
AGTACATTAAGGCCATCAATACCATATCTTTTGACATGAGGTACATTGAGCTTACCATTTTATATGTATTATCATGCCTTATTGCATTATCTTTCCCATATAAGGTCTCATATTGAATAAAAAAAATATTCTTATATCATAAATTATTAAACAAACTCAAGCCATTTTGATCTCATTCAAGGGTATTATGCTAAGTGATTTAATTTCCATCATATTTGAGAGAGTTTCACTAAGTGCTTCTCTCTTTATTCCATTTGAGGGAATTATGCTAATTTATTTCCTCTTCATCCCTTATGCTAAGAATTATGTTGTAGCACATCTATATGTGACAAAATTCATATCCTTATACAAATAATCCAAGACACAAAGACCCTATATGAATCTCTACTAATCTCCCTCATATCTATGTAGAAACTCACCGACCCAATTAAGAAGAACCTCTCCATCTAGTAATCTATTAGGATGTCACTAACAAGAGTTGCAACATAGCTAGAGGAAGCTTCTCTACCATCCCAATACATGTATCCATATCCAACTCTAGCATCATGCAAGAAAGGTCATTCCTCCTATATAGCCACTCTAGTGAACCCTCTACATTTTAGGTAAAATAATACATTGTTGTACCCATATATTAGGATCTTGACATAATCTTCCAAACATCTTCTAGGGTGATAATGATCTCCCTCATTGATAATTGTGTAGTGCCCTCCGTTTCAGTCGTCGTTGATGTTAAGTAAGTTGTTGTTGGTAATGCCATGATGATGTGGTGATTTTATTATTTAATTTAATTTTAAGGTTATGAGGTAACACTAATAATATGTTTGGATTTGATTAATAAAATTAATTTAATTATAAGGTTACCTGTTTCATTTGGAATTAAATAAAGAATTAGATTCAATGATAAACGTCAATTTAATTATCATTGGGAGTTAGTTATTTAAAATAATCAGATTAAATGAGGAAAGGTAATTATCATTTAACGATTAAATTCAATTAATAAATTTAAAAGTGATAAAATATTAAAGAGGATTAAATATTAAAATTGTACTTAAGTTTAAATAAATTACGGTAAAAATATTTATTCAATTATATTTTAATTAAAAGTTAATTATTTATGAAAATTTGTTTTAGTTAAAATTTAGAGTTAAGTGGAAGTAATTTAAAATAAAAAGAAGTTATTGGTTGAAATTAAATAAACTAAATACATAAAGTAATGATTAATTAAAGTGAGAAAATATTAGAAAGGATCAAATATTAAAATTTTACTTAAGTTTGAATGAAGGTAAAAACGAGAAAAGTCAGTAAAAGTTGGTACCTAATTATAATTAAATAAACAATAAACATGCAAATAAATATTATTTGAAATTCAAGTTCGGTTTGGGGAAGGTGAAAAGTCATTCGGTGGTTGGGAATTCGTTCTGGGTTGGTAACTGACCAAGAAAGAAAATAAGAGGGTGATTTTTCCGAATGCCAAGGGGGACTTTGGGAAGAGAATTAGCAACCTGTGAAGAGAGGGAGGAATTTTACTGAAAGCAATTTCCACGAAGGAAGGAACAAGAAAAGAGATTTTTTTTGAAAAGAAAGAAAGAAGAGGAATTCAAAAGGGAAAGCGACTTCCAGGTTTTCTTTTAAATATTTTCCTTACAAATAGTGAATAGATGTTTTCCTGTGAAAGATTTCCTTCTTCCTTGAAATCTTTTGTATGCCAACTTCAAAATTTAGCTGAGTATTTTAAATGTCTTATTTTTCGGGCTGTACAAATTTGTATTTTCCTTCCTTTCATTTTATATATACTTACATAAATATGGTATTCAATATATGTATTTTGAGACTGTAAACTGTCTGTAAATGAACTGTTTCCTGTGACTCTATTCAAACAGTCTAGTTGTGTCATCCATAACATTTTTTATACAAACTAGTTTGCTGGTAAATTTAAAGGGTTTCTCCAAATTCCAGTTTTCTATTTGCTGTCCAAAAATCTCAAATACCCAGATTATAGTTTTGGCGTTATGCTTAAAATACGAGGCTGCTGTCAAGCTGCTCCCTTATGGTTGTGTTTTGCTGATAATAAATATAATTTATAAAGAGTTAAATTAAATTTTGGTCTGCTAGTATGATAGGTTTTGAGATAAATAGAGAAATAATAAAGATGTTAAGGGTTTATTATAAAATAAGCTGCATTTTGTTAATTATTAAACTTAGTGGTTAAAATAAATTGATTATTAGGGAAGTAATACTTGGAGGGAAATGATTTATTTATATTAAAAGAATTGAATAAATAAAATATAAAATCAATCATAAGTAAAATATTAATTTTATTTAGGTTAGGGTTGTGCTGTGAAGGATTAGATTTTATCCCAGCTAGATAAATGATCTCTTATTTTAATCAGAAAGTGAAGATTATATATATATATTTGTTTATAATAATTAGGTTGGATATTGTTTGAGGTGAGATATAATTAGAGGATCTTGTTCTGAATAAATAAAGTTATTAATTGTTGGCATGAAATCTTGCCAGGTAGTTAGTCATTAGGTGTTAAGGATGGTGCAGTTAGAATTCTCACATTTGTTACCTTAGGAAGAAACATATGTCCTTTTGAATATTATTAATCATTGTATCTAAATTAGGATGGAAAAATAGGTTAAAAATTTTTAACGTAAGATTTAAATTAAGGAAAATTATAATATTAAGTATATCTTGAATTTTCTTACATGTTCTCTTAATTGGTAATTTAATTTTATAGTATTAATTTCATGATATCTTTTAATTGTTTTTATATTTCTTTTAGAATGAAATAAATGTTATCTTAATATCTAAACTCCTCGCATGCTTTTAGGATTGGCTAATGGATACTCTTGGCAAATAGGTAGTTGGTTACTTAGAATAAAATATTGCTACAATTACTTGTGAATTATTGTGCCAGGGAATGAATTAGGTAAATAATTAAAGAGAAAATGGTTATTTCCATAGGTTGCTTAGTAAAATATTATTTAACAAAAGATTTTAACGGAATGAACATTATTGAATTAGGTATTTAATTTTGTTGTAGATAAATGAACTGTGTATTTAGTTAAAGTAAATTGATTTATATGGTTAATTAAGTTTTAGGGTTCACTAAAGGAGATAAGTGATTCTACATTTACATAGTTTCTTTTACTTGAAGGTTAATGATAAAGTTATTTTTAAGTGAGGATAAATCCAGGTTCATAGGTTAATTAATTTAAATGATACTGATTAAATGTTAAATGGTTTTAATTACCTTTTTGTTATCTAATGAGTCTGTGAATGATAATTATTTATCAAACTACTGTGTGAAATAATCCATTAGTGTCGTCACCTTAGTATTATAATAAAGTTGTAAATTATAGAATTGTCATCTTAGTATTACATTTTAAAGTTATAATTAGGATTCGTATTAAACAGTTGATGGAGTTGGTTATCTTATAAATGATATAGTTATTTTAAATATAATTATTTGTAGTAAATACTCTCTTAATTAAATTAAGTGGATATATTAAAATAAGTGGTAAAAACGTTGAAATAATGCTTAAATTAAAGGAAGGTCTCTATGGTTATAATGTGTGAGTAAATGTGTTTTAAACAAAGTGTTTTGATTATTGGTTTAAGTGTTATTTAATTGTTTTAAGATGGGTGTTATTTGTGGGATATTTATGGAGATGTCTCAATGGCCTGTTCATTGTAAGTGTTTTAAGATAGTGCTCTTCAAGGTTGATGTGTTTGATGGTTTCCTTGTATGGAATTATTCCTTAAGACTTTGTAATTAATGTGTTTATATTCAGAAAATGATTTATTTATAGGAGTTAGAAAATTAGAATTATTAGGTAGTTAAGTTAGGTATTATGTTATTGAGTAGGTTAGTAAAGTGATTAGACAGAGAGTTTCCTTATGTTAATAATTTGGGTAACATTGATAGATTAGTTTATTCTCAATTTGATTAGTTTCAAGTGGGATAGTTAACTTAGAAATAAGGAAAAGCAGAGTTTTGTATGTTGTTGATGTATGTAGATAATATTGGCGATAAGGATTATTTCTGTTTAGGTGGGAGAATTGATTTTTAAGATAAATGGAAGTAAATAAATTTGAAAACTTTAAATAGTTGGGTATTACGATAAAGGCTAGTGAATGATTGTTGATTCGATAAATGTTTTGATTAATTATATTTAGTTAAACAAAGGGTTTATGTAAATGAATAAAATTAGATGATCTTTTCTAAGTCAATTTCCCTCATATTCTTTTAATAGTTGATTTGTGGGATTTCTATAAGAACAGTTCTAGAAAATACTTGTGATTGATATCAGGATCAAATTGTTGGTTTGAGTGGGTTGATCTTCGAAGGGAGATTGTTGTTATAATGTGTAAATTGGAATATATTTGTGTTTGAAAGAGTATACTTGTGAATAGTGTCTTATGGCTTAAACCATTAGATTTTATTTTCACTTCGTAATATTGTGCTATCCTTAAATGTTGGAAATGATTGATCTTTAAACTAATGTTCTTTTTAAAATGTTTCAAGTTACTTCTTATTGAATGAATGGGTATATTATTAGAATGTGTGGTTTTATGGATTCTTTCAATGTGACTTTTTGTGAGATGATTTTGAGTTTGGGGATTTTCTCTCAATTAATGTATGTTGCTATTCATTGGGAACCCATATGTTTTCTTTTGGTTCTTCGGTTAATGTTATCTTTGTCGTGATTGATGGTTCTGCTTGAGTTGTTAAGGAGTCAAATTGAGAGTTCTTTGTCAAATTGAGAAGTTCTTTGAGTTATGGGTATTCCGAGAGGAGAAAATAGAGGTTTCCCTTGGATTTTCGATTTTGTTCGTATCGAAGTTGTTGATGTTGTTTAATGCAGTTGTTGATCTTATTTTGATGTATTCTCTCATTATATTTGAATCGCTTTTGGTTCTTCAAGGTTTTTCTTTTATTGTTGTCATATTTTCATGGGGAAACCCTAGTGTAAACTTTTTGAGAATCTTCCAGAGGCTTGTTTTTATGGTTGGTCAATGTTCTCTCTCTATGTGCCTTGATTTTTGGAATTTAAAAGGGTTGTACATGAATCATTGAGATTTTGATTATGTATTTATGGCAAGATGGGTAATGCCTTGCATGCTTCTCTGTTGTGATCTAATGTACTTGTTATGTTGTACAACCCTTGGATTTGGTTTTTATGTTTTGAGTGTCTAGAGTGAGAGTGGCTCTAAGTGGGTGGTCGGCGCACAAAGGGGCACCAGGATAGCCCTCGTTAGAGTAAAAATTAAAAAGTGATAATTTAAATAATTAATTAGGGGGTGGGTAGAATCACATTAAAAAGATAATTGATGCCTCATCCACCTTTTAGTGCTACCATAGACTAAAGGGGATTGAGAAGGTCGTGGTTGGCATGTTTGTTGCCTTGTCTTCGCGAAGGGTAACGAATCCACATGAGCAACCCTATGGAGCGGCACCTTGAGATAGGTAGTCTGGATAACCATAGATGGAGGCAGCTCCTAGTGCTCGGGTTGTCTGGATAATTCGTCAGTAGACGGAGGCGGCACCTTGCGATAGTGGTAGTCTGGAGAATCCATGTTAAGCCATGCGATGACACTCTCCTCTAACACTCCTTATTATGTTGCTTCTTTGGAAATCCTCTGGAAGTGGTCCTTTGTCTTGAATTGATGAAACATAATTGTTTGAAATGATTTATGATTTTACCCTATTTTATCTATGGTGTATTTTGTGGTCTTGTATAAATCTTGTGGATGTTTGGGTTTAGACCTTGTACTCTTATGGTACTGTGATATGATGTTATTGTATTATATCATTGCGATTCAGAATTGTGATATGTTTATTAATTCAGCTTGATTTGGAAGTGTTTTATGATCTTCCTTTGGATTACTTGTTTACTGGTCATTGCTTTGAGTTATATGATGAGTTTTTTTGACTCTTGGATGTGGTTGGATTTTGTCATTGTAATTTCTAAGTGTTATGATACTTTTGTATGACATTGAGTCTAGTGGTTCCCTGTTGGATGTTCTTGGTTGAGGTCTCCTTCTTGTTAGCTCCTAGCACGGGGGGTGGGTCTTTGGACTCACATGGTCGGGTGGAACGTGCTAAGCACCCCATTGGGTCCCCAGTCGAGGATCGAGAGGTGCGGATTGGTACTGTTGCAGCGACTCCAGAGTTGTATTTGTCTTGGAGCCAGTTATGATACTTTGTATTCATCTATTCATTTGTATCATGCTATCTAGTGATTGTTTCACTCATATTTGGAACACTTTTGTATCATTGTACTTCTTAAACATTGTACTGTAATGAATGTTAAACTTGGTGTGGATATTGGCTATGACAATTGTTATTCAATGTGTTATGTTAATCATGCATATGTTGTATTTATGTGCAGATGGCTTCTTATCAATGAATTTTTCATGTATGTGTTATATTTGTCATTGTTTACTTTATATCTTTGGATTTTATTCTTTATTGATGTTGTATGGATCTAGGTCGCATAATGACTCTTCGTGTACCCCAAGGGATGTATGTGTTAATGAATCTATTTAATTGAAATTCATGTTATTACTTAATGTGTATTACATGTATGTTATGTTTATTTAAAAAAAATTGTACTGTAATTATTGTGTTATTGTCCTTTGGGGTTCGCACGGCGGGGCGTTACAAATTGAGATGTACTCATCTCATTGTCCCATAACTTAATCATAGCTATCAAAATATCTCTATGTGCCCTAGTTTGGGGTATTTTCACCATATGACATAGCCCACATCACTCTATGACCTTGAGTATGCCTATTCAAAGAGAATTTTACACACAATCTTACTTTAATTTTAAACATAAGGTACAAGACCTAATATATAAAAAAATATGTTAAATTTGAAAATGTTAATAATAATGACAATCCATTTGTTACAACCCATTATAGTAAATTATTGATTTGGGTGATCCCACAATAATGGGTTATAGTTTTTGGCCAAACTTGACATTAAAATCAGGATTTTTCACCAGACATTCACTTTCTTACACCCTATAGCAGATAAACCATTAAGGTTTTGAAGATGAATCAAACTAGTTATTTGTTAGATATTTTCTGTAGATTAGATAATTATATTTTTTTAAAAAAATTAAAAAAAATTGTGAATCATTTTATGTAATTTTTAATAACTTATTTTTTTTTTACTAATTAGCATTTTTTAAAAGTGATGTTTACTTCAGCCCACGTAACTTTTTTTATAGTTAGGATACAATTCTAATTTTTAAAATACAAATTTTCCACACCAATATTTAGGGAATGGATATTTTTTCATAATTTTTTGTTACATTATTTTTTTTTAATTAATTTTCCAAGTCAGCATAATTATAATTTGGACAAAGGTGTACTTCGGCTAGCATAACTTTTTTTTGTATTCATTTGAATTATCTTATTCTTTTTTTGTTGGAATAAGGACATCAATACCTAGTGCACATGCATTTTTTAGATTTTTTTTTCTGTATTTTTCTATTTTTTTCTATGTGTAAAATAAAGAACTTGATGTTCATTGAAAATCCTACATTCACAAGAAATAAAAAATAAATATAATAATCAAATTAAACATATTTAAAATTATACTTTTTGGGAAGCCTATAATAAGGGTTGTAGGCTTACAAAACATAAATTTTAAATGAATTCATTTGATCACCCAAAAGGTAAATCAAAAATGGTTTTTTATCAACATTTTGATAGGTGCAGAGGAGACTTGATTATAGGTATGGTTTAAATCTAACAAGGTTCTATCCAAAGGGGTTTGATCTAAGGGGGTTTGATCAATCCCTCTTTAATTAAAATAAATTAAATGGAACCTTTAAAGTAATAGATCATTGTATTTTCTAAAAATATGTGATTTCAGGAAAAAATCAGGATGTCCCAAAAAGTGTAACCCATTATTGTGGCCGCACCCATTTATATAGATATGTTTTTAATTCATTCACATTTAATGTTTATATAGATGATAATGTTTTTGTGCCCAGGAAATGTTGAATTTAAGGTTATATCTTCTTCTCCTATGAAACTATTAATCATAATTGCAATGAGGAGATCCCACCAAAAAATCATTATGGACCTTTATATATACAGGGAAAATTTGGAAGGTCCTTACCTACTAATTTTCTTATTGACCTTGCATGAAAATATCATGTTTGTATGTGTTTACCACGAAATCTGCAAGTTTAAATTATTCTACTACATTTGTCATGAGATGAATTTAAAACAATCAGATAAAGTGATATTCCTATGGAATAATTCAACATGTTTGATACTACGAACATGATAGAAAACTAAGCTAATTAAAAGCATGAAATACATGTTGAATACCTATTCCATATTGAATTGGTGTCACTTGTGCAAGATGACCCTTTCCCAACCCTTGCTAAAATTCAAATGATGCATTGCCTTGAAGATGATATGAGGTGGACAAAATCAATTCTCAATTGAAGAGAGTGACTTTGTATGAGATTGTAGATGATTTGATGAAGAATAAGCCTTCCATTTATAGAATATTTTGATGAGAGAAGAATCCAAATGGATGAATGTGGGGAAAATATTTAGCCAATGAGATGGAGCCACTTGTCATCTTGTGAATGGTTGAGGGATGTGCAAGTTTTGGTCAATGTGCCAAAGAGGGGGGGATTCAAATTTGAATTTGAGAGTTAAATGCTAATTTTGAACCTTGCAAGGGACATGTAAGAGCTCATAAATGCCTTGTTGGATGTACATGTCAACTTGGGGGGAGATTCAAATTTGTAGAATATTCTCTTTTTATGCCAAGTTGAAAGAAAATGATGAATTTAATAAATCAATAAATTGATTTATTTGTGCAAGTGGGAAAAGCTAGAGGATGTGATGGTGATTAGATTAGATTAATTAAGATGAGGATTAGGGGACCTTTTGACCCATTTAACTTAAATACTTTGATTTATTTCAATCAAAAGGGATAATGATAGGCTTAAATTAAATAAAGTTAATTTATTCAATTTAAATGAATGACCTTAGGAGATTAATCAATTAAACTTGTTTTTTTTAATTAATGAGTGAATATGATTATGCATGATGTCAATTTTGCGTGTCAAAAGTACGAAATAAGAATTGTTAACACTCATATTGGAAATGAAAGTATGCACATTTTATGATTTCATTGAAAATAAAGATGGAATGCTAATTAACACATTATAATGCATCATTGTAAAATCAAGAGTTAAATGATTTGCTTGTTTTGTTATGTGAGACCATATTTTGATAAATTTGTTGTATTATTTGGGAAATCATGGATTAAGCAATGAATTTTTTTTCCTTCTGATTTGCACCAATGTGATACCATTTCACCTTTTATATTTTTTTGACATATTTATACCCCTACAACTTTGGGGCTTTCTTAAGTTTCCTTTTGCCATTTTCTTATGCCTTTATTTATATTCCCTCACTTAGGTTTCCCATTTAATTTTGTCTATCTATTGTCTTTTTTAGCATGCTTACATTTTCATTACCTGCCTTGCAATCATGATGTATTGTATATCATGCTATTTGGAGCTTACTTATTGATTTAATATTTCTATATCATACTCAATCGAGCATACATATTACTCTAATTATGATACATCATGCTTACAATGAAATATGATGTTGATTAAGATTATTACTTTGTTTTACATTCAAACATCTTGCTTCTTATAGCTTCATACATTGAGCCTATACATTGACACATCCTAAGTTCCTTAGAGCTACTTATTACATTTATATTTTAATAATATGCTTCTAGAGATTTACATTGCCATATTTTACATTTAGAGTCACATTTACTTTGGAGAAACAATGATATGAATTCCTCCCATGACACATTGAGCTTACTTTGCCATAGTGTTTATACTTGGGGCATCACATTGGAGGCACTACACTAAGTGCTCTGTTTTTTATTTCTATTTGGGGGTATCATGTTTCCCTCTTTTCCACATTGTTCCTACTATTGCTATAGCTTGTGAACTTACCCTATTATTTTAATTTTGTACCTAGTTATGAGCTTTATCTCCTTATTATTGCTTTATGCAATATTTTAAGGCTTTCTCGTAGTTTCAATTCCACAACATTTCTATTGCCACTACCTAAACACATTTCCTTACTACCTTTATGTGCTTGTGCTCTTGGATGCCACATTGGGCTATATGCCCTACCTAATGCATTTAAAAAATTTCCTAGGTTTTTTGGGCCATTAAAGGTTGCATCACCATTCTATCACCTACAATGATGGAAAGCTAACCTTTCTTGATGATATCATCATCCCATGTTCCTATATAATGAAATATTTATATTTATTACTTCATGATTACATTGTTATATGAACACATGATTATATGCTTATATACTTAATGATTACATGCTTATATTATTAGACTTTATTTATTTTTTATGTACATTATTTTTCCTCTTTTGATAAATCTTTGCATCCCATGGATACAACCTATCACTTTGATGCATATCTGAAAGAATCTGTGATTGGGATCCCACAAGCCTTGGATGATATTCTAAAGAGAAACAAGTGTCACACACAAATGAGAAATTACACAACAAAATATGTGAAACAATAATGATTATTGATTATTGAATCGATTATTGAATGAATACAATGAAGGATTGAATATGCTTATGTAGGCTCAGACGAGCTCAACATGAGACCCTACATGATGGAGTTCTGACTAAGAGAGGAGTGAGATAACAAAATGCAAGAATCAATTAAGTGACTTTATCTTATGTGCAACACAAAGAATAAAGCACATGACAAATTGAAATGCATAATTAATGCAATAACACTCACAATCAAAACTAGATGACCTTTTCCTAAGTTTTCATTAAGTATTGGAGTAAATATTAATTAATTTACTCCAACACCCCCTTGAATGAAAACTGGGGAGAAGCAAAAACTGACGAAGGAAAAGAAAATGAAGATATGAATCCCCCCATAATGAAAGAGCTCCCATGCCAATGATGAATGCTTTAAGATAGAATATGATCAACTACCTGCAAACAACATTTCTCCCCTTAGGAAGAAAAGGATCCATGCTAGTGATTTGAGAAGCCAAACCAAAAGAATGGGTGATTTTGGAATCCAAATTAAGATGATGTGTTCCTTTGAAAACTACTCATGTCTCCACATGTCGAAAAGCGATGATGTCGATCCAAGATCCTGTGAAGACTGATAGAGAACAAGTTAGAAAGGTGATGAAGATGGTAGGCCAACAATGATGATGTGGCTATCAAAAAAGAGGAAAGGAGAAAATCTAGGTGGAAAAACTCCTAACACTTTATTCGAACTAAGGAAGAAAGCTACAACTATAGAAGAACTACAAAGATGCCCTCCAGAAGGAATGATGCCATTGTTTATCCAATGCTCAATATTTTCCTACTAGAAAGAAACTTTGGAAGCCCATGAGGATGCGACTCTGGAAGCTCATGTAGCCATGAAATTAGAACATAAGAAAGCTTTTGGTTGTCTATTGGAGGGACAATGTGGAACTCAATAGTTAATTAAAAACTTTAATATTCTAAGTTTGTTTATTCAAAAGAAAAATGAAAGAAACCTATACTAGATGATTTAAGTAGAAACCCCCATATGGAACTTTATATAAGTTCGATTTTTACACAGCTCCAAATTTTCCTAGATCTTTATCATGTGGTGCTCATAAAGCACGTATAATTTTTAAAGAATCAACAAGGAAGAAAGTAAGGAGCATGCAAAAAAAATTAGGGAAAGAAACATGCATGCATCTAGAAACAAAGGTTGACGTTTTCTGCCATTGTGGTGAAAATCTTCACAAAAATCTGCCTTCAAAAATACAAATGGTGCCCTCCTAGTAGTCTTCATGAGCTGCTAATTGACTTCTTCACGAGCTGCAAATCGACTTCTTCACATGATGTAAATCGACTTTGAGAACAACAATTTGAACACTAAGCACAATTTTTTGACTTTGACAGCTACAAAAATTATGAATTGCATAAGTCTCTTGGAGCTATCGATGCCTTCTACTTCTAATGCCAGGGTCTCAAAATTGTGCCTCTAGAACATAGAGTAAATGGGTCTATTTTGATTTGTCCCTCTTCAATGATGCAAATCACACCTCCTTGCCTTGCAAACACACCCTCCAAAGGAATTTTGGGTTGCTATGGGCTACACGTGGCCTGCAAAACTTGACAATTTGCAAAAATTGTGTCCAACTTCAAAATCAACATAGATATACACAAATACTAGCAATTTATGTAAGGTGGCACTACAAATTAATGAATCACAACTCCACAAAGAACCACTAACTGCCTTTGTCCAAACTCAGGTGTTGTTTTTGAATGGCGAATTCTCCTTATTGTGGCCTTTGCAATGACCAAATGCCTCCCTCCAAATTATCTCTAGATGAATGTGATGCAGCCTTTGGTCTACAAATCAGGTCATTAAATGCAAGTCGGGTCCATTTTCCTGGGAGGAGATGGGCTTGGGGTCGAGTAGTCTTAAAGAGATCAAATGAAATTGACCATCTGTCGCATGAGGTTACAGATAAAAATCACATGGGGTGGAGTCAATTCCTTTCTGTTGTGAGTGGACATGTTGACTCCTAACAACAGTTCATAAATGTCTATCCATCTTCCTATGATTGAAAACACATAGAAATAAATAAAAACTAAATACAAAAAATTCCTCAAAAAGGCGAACAAGGATCTTCAGATCTAGAGCTCTAATACCATGAAAGAATCCATGATTGGGATCCCATAAGCCCTCGATGATATTTTGAAGAGAAACTTGTCACACACAAATGAGAAATTACATAACAAAATATGTGAAACAATAATGATTATTGATTATTGAATCGATTACTAAATGAATACAATGAAGGATTGAATATCCTTATGTGTTGGGAATAGAATTCCATTTAATTGCAATCCTAAATATATTTCATGTATCTCCTAAGTCCTTGGAAAGTGTTCCCCAACACTAGGATTAGACAGAGATTAAATTCAAATGAAATGAACATGTAAATTGACATTTGTGATTATTCCTAAATGATAGGAACATGTGGGGACGTCTAAGAAGAGCTCCTATAAGATAGGAGCACATGGGCATCCACATGGAAGGTGGAACCCACATTACTTTAGTTCACTGTTTGGAGGATTGATAACACTTCAGTAATGCATATTTTTGTTTCTATAAATTAGGGATTGATATTTGCATGAGTGGAGTTCATTTTAGTTCAATTTAGTTCAATTTAGTATCAGTTCAGTTCAGTTCAGTTCAGTTATGGTTAAGTTATCTTCAACTTTGCATGTAGTTAGTTTGAGTTGCATGACAAATGACTTCAGTTGCATGTCAGATAACAAGTGGATACTTTCAGTTAAGTGGGGATGACTAATCATGCATAATGTTTGCTTGAATTGGTGGAGAGATATGTTTCAATTAACTAAGATTGACTTGGACCCACCTTGGGCGCCCAAGTTTGCATCTTTGAGTTAACACCTTTTGCATGAGAAGATATTTGCAAAGCTTAGTCAAGTGGGCCCATTCTTGGGTGCCAACTTTGAGGTGTTGCTTGCAAGATTTTTTCTTGACCAGAGTTCAGTTCAAGGCACCTAAATTGAGGAAGACTTTGGTTTGATCGTAGATTACATTGTGGAACTCTACTTGCGAAATCTAGGCATAAATTTTTGAGAGGAGCTTTATGCTCCTGTATTTGAAAACTCTTATGAGTTTATGTGCTTATTAATTGTCTATTAATTGTATCAAGTGGATGAGATTTCTATGAGAGTTTTTTGCAGGTTGTGAAGAAGGATTGTTGAAGGCAAGGAAGCATATCAATCAAGGATTGATACAATATAATTGTACAAATCTTGTTCTAAGGTTAAATAATTCAAGCACTATTGATTTTAGTGAAGTTTTTTTCGTGAAAGGGTTTCTCCATGTATATGTTGTGTCACTTCTATCTCCTTGTCTCATTCTTCTACAATATTTTGTCTCTTTCTACAATTGGTAAAATTGATTTAAACAAATTAATCATATACAAATAATTGTGACAAAGAACACTTAATTATATCTACAGTCTCATAGTTTTACAAGTTTTAAGCTACAATATTACGTTTTTTTTCAACATTTGGTATCAGAGCCAATGGTTAGTTAGGATTTTGGACACCCATCTCTTAAAATTTTGAAGGTTTTTTGGCTGTAGTGGGAGCTTTTACTATTGTGTTATTGCAAATGTATAAAATAAGTGTGTTACAATGAGTTCTACTTCTCGTCTAGATATTGAAAGATTCAATGGATCTAGTTATGAGATGTGGAAACTAAAAAATGGAGGATCTCCTTGAAGAGAGAGACAAGTGGTTAGTTGTTTGTAATGAGACAAAGCCATCTACAATGATGTTAGATGAGGTTTGGGCTAAGCTTGAGAAGAAGGCAAGAGGGACCAGAAGGTCATGTATTACTGATGTTGTTCTCTTGAATGTTTCATATGAAGCTACCACATAGAAATTCTGGAAGAGAATAGGTGATATCTATCAAACCAAAAGTCTTACTAATAAGTTGTATCTAAAATGATAGTTGTATAATTATTTAAAGATGAAATATGTTGATTATATTGCACATCATTTAAATTCTTTCAATTTGATTCTAAGTTAGTTAGCATTTGTAGATGTAAAGCTAGAAGATGAAGATAAATGCATTTTGTTACTTTGTTCTTTACCAGAGTCTTGGGAAAATCTAATTATTGTTATCAGTGGTAGTGGTGCAGATCCTAAGATGGACAATATAATTCGTATTCTCCTATTAGAGGAGATGAGGAGGAAGTCTAAAACGGGATTCCAAGATGCCTTGTTTGTAAGAGGTAGGCCTAAGGGAAAGGAACCTAAGGGAGACAAGAAAGGAAAGGGTAAGTCCAAAGGACAGTCTAAAACCCCTGGTAAGAGTAAGGTAAAGTGTTGGAACTGTGGAAAACTGGGACATGTAAAGAAGGATTGTAGGAACAAGAAAAAGAGTTTTGATGCTTCTATAGAGAAATCCTCAAAATATGGTAATGATGCATTGATCATTTCATGTAAAATTGTTAGTGATGACTCTTGGCTTATGGATTCATGTTGCTCCTATCATATGAATCCTAACACAGAGTGGTTCACTAAGTATACTACATATGATGGAGGGAATGTCTTCTTTGGAGATAATAGCACAAAAAATATTGTGGGTAAAGGAGAGGTAAAGTTGTGTTTCAATGATGGTAGGGTTAAGACCATTAGTGATGTTTTACATATTCTAGGACATGCTAGAAATCTACTTTATGTATCTAAGTTCAATGATTCTAGAATGCATGTGACATTTGACAAAGGTGGTTGTAGATTGATGAAAGGGAATATGGTGGTTGCTAAAGGATCTCAGATTGGGACTTTGTCTAAACTTAATGCCTCCAATTTGAATAAATCAGCCAATGTAATTGAAGTTGAAAATACATGTATGTTGTGTCGTAAGTGCATTTATACATGAGTTAAGGAAAATGTCAGTCAAACCTACAAATTCCCTGTTAGATCTATCCATGCATCATCAAAATATTTTGATATTCATATTTGGAGCTCTTTTGGACCATAAACATTAATGCATGCTTCAAGGGTGGGAGCGCCAGAGGGCAGAAAGACGGCGGAAGAAAACCAAAAGGCAGACAACGGACGGAAGCCAAAACAGCTAGGAAGAAGGCGAGCTCCTGGATGTTCAAAACAGCCGGGAAGGAGGCAGGCTCCCGGAAGTTCAAAATAGCCGGGAAGGAGGCAGGCTCCCAGAAGTTCAAAACAGCCAAGGAGGGACGGACTCCCAGAAATGGCCACGGAGGGGCTGGGCTCTGGAGGGCGGAAGGAAGGCAGCCGTCGGAAGTTCCAAAATGGCCACGGAGAGGCGGAACCCCAGAAATGGCCACGGAGGGGCCGGGCTCCGGAGGGCGGATGGAAGGCAGCCGTCGGAAGTTCCAAAACGGTGACAGAGAGGCGGAACCCCGGAAACGGCCACGGAGGGGCGGAAGTCCGGAAACAGCGACGGAGGGGCCAGGCTCCGGAGGCCGGGTCGCCCTGAGCCAACGGATGTTCCAAACAGCAAAAGGGGGATGAAGCTTCGAAACCACCGAAACTTAACCGAACTTTGATGAAACCTTGGCAGTTCATTTACATACATCAAACACATCCCAGATACAAAAAAGATTGCTCCCAAAGTCAAAATTGAGGAAACAGGAGTGACAGGCGTCCGCGGATGTTTCCAAACAGCCAAGGAGGAAGGGAACTCCGGAGGGAAAGTTCTGAAACCATCGAAACTCAACCAAACATTGACGAAACCTTGGCAGTTCATAGAAACACCCCAAACACACCCTAAATCTACCAAAAAATTGTCCCAAAAGCCAAAAATGTGGAAACTGGACCGACAGGGGTCCACGGACGTTTTCGAAACGACCAAAGCAAGACAAAAGGCAGAAAGGGTATGGGTGACTTTATTTCTTCGCAAATTTGAATACCCCAAGTAAGTGAATTTGGGTAGGGGAATTCAATCGTTTTAAAGGCACATGACCAATTTGGGCTTGGAAATGGGGCACACAAAACAAGATAGGGGCAAAGCAGCTTGTCAGGAGCAAAAAAAAGGGGGTCCCTGCCTACGACGGGGCGTGTGTGCAAAATAGTTCTGTTGATGGCGTTAGGAGGAGGAGGGCATAAAATGAATCACTTCCAACCTTTAGCTTTGCATTCCCAATGTGTCATGCCCTCCTTCTAGCGCCAGTTCTATTGATGGCGTTAGGAGGAGGAGGGCATAAAATGAATCACTTCCAACCTTTAGCTTTGCATTCCCAACGTGTCAGCCCTCCTTCTAGTGCCAGTTCTATTGATGTGTTTTTTATGCACTTTTCAACATAGGCAGTGCATAGGTGCACTACCTCTCTTGAAAGACAATCTTCCACAATCGGATTGCAGAACACTATCCCAAGGTCTCTCGGATGTCAGGTCATGACAGTGCTTAGATACCTCAGTAGTTTGATGTGATTTGCTGGAATCACAAGGCGGTCTTACGGATGAGTTACAAAGCATGGAAGTTGGGTTTGCAAATGCAGTTTGAAAGTGCTGAAAGTGAATGAACAGTGGCTGTCCACTCAAAACAGCAAGCTGAAACTCATCAATTTCATCTGATTTAACTTCATGGTGATGCTTTGTGTCCTACTCTAACCAAGGATTAAAATAAATAGCAAAAAGAGAAGGGTTAAGAAAGCTATTCTAATCCTAAGCTACGAATGAACAGTAACAATGGTGGCTGCTAAAGTAGACAGATTTCCCTAAACTGGGTTTTGCTTGGCCAAGAGAAACCTATAGTTGCACAAAACCAGTGCAATCTTCTAAGGACTGCAGATTTTTAAATTGCACATGCACATCATGAACATGCAATTGAACTAAGTTGCAGCATTGGAATAAAGAAGCCCAGGCTAACTTTGCACAGGAGCTTGTCATCAACAAATGCTAAAAGTATGGGCTGAAAGCTCATCAAATACCAAAACAGCAATTTCCATCATCACTTCCATTCAAAAAACTAACATTAAAACTAACATGGAAGGAAGAACCATGCATGCAAGATGAGCAAAATCAAAGAGAACATCCATAAAATCATGCAATGCTATCTTCTATTGCTGCAAATGCCTCTTATATCAATTCTCCAACACTTACAAATGAGGGGCAAGCCCCTATTTGTAGTTTTCCAAAGCCCAAATGAGTGGCTAGGATCAATTTGTATTGAGTGGCTCAGATTCAATTACATTAGGGTTTCACCTACCCCTAATTATCTAGCAATTTAAAATACATTCCTTGTCTTTTCCCTGTTTTGTCATCTAGTGACAGTCACTGTAGCAATTTTGTCATTTAGCTGATTGCCCTTTTCACTGTAGCTGAAACTGCCTAAAAGTTGTCTTTTGCTTGATGTGCTTGCAGTGTTCTTTCTTTGATCAAACGAGTCCGTCGACGATCGACATCAATGGATTGGCAGCCCCTGATTCAGGTGGAAAGCTCCTTAGAAATCATCACCATCTGAAAAAAGGTAGGACAACCCCTCAACGGGCCTCTTCAATAGACCTACGGAAGGCTTCTTGACTCCTGCAAACATGAAGTGTCGTAAGTGCATTTATACATGAGTTAAGGAAAATGTCAGTCAAACCTACAAATTCCCTGTTAGATCTATCCATGCATCATCAAAATATTTTGGTATTCATATTTGGAGCTCATTTGGACCATAAACATTAATGTGTGCTTCAAGGGTGGGAGCGCCAGAGGGCGGAAAGACGGTGGAAGAAAGCCAAAAGGCAGACAGCCGAGAAGAAGGCGGGCTCCCGGATGTTCAAAACAGCCGGGAAGGAGGCAGCCGTCGGAAGTTCCAAAATGGCCACGGAGAGGCGGAACCCTGGAAACAGCCACGGAGGGGCCGGGCTTCGGAGGGCGGAAGGAAGGCAGCCGTCGGAAGTTTCAAAATGGCGACGGAGAGGCGGAACCCCGGAAATGGCCACGGAGGGGCGGAAGTCCGGAAACAGCCACGGAGGGGCTGGGCTCCGGAGGCCGGGTCGCCCTGAGCCAACGGATGTTCCAAACAGCAAAAGGGGGACGAAGCTCCGAAACCACAAAAACTTAACCAAACTTTGACGAAACCTTGGCAGTTCATTTACGTACATCAAACACATCTCAGATACAAAAAAGATTGCTCCCAAAGTCAAAATTGAGGAAACGGGAGTGACAGGGGTCCGCGGATGTTTCCAAACAGCCAAGGAGGAAGGGAACTCCGGAGGGAAAGTTTGAAACCATCGAAACTCAACCAAACATTGACGAAACCTTGGCAGTTCATAGAAACACCTCAAACACACCCTAAATCTACCAAAAAGTTGTCCCGAAAGCCAAAAATGTGGAAACTGGACCGACAGGGGTCCACAGACGTTTCCAAAACAACCAAAGCAAGACAAAAGGCAGAAAGGGTATGGTGACTTTATTTCTTCGCAAATTTGAATACCCCAAGTAGGTGAACTTGGGTAGGGGAATTCAATCATTTTGAAGGCACATGACCAATTTGGGCTTGGAAATGGGGCACACAAAACAAAACAGGGGCAAAGCAGCCTGTCAGGAGCAAAAAAAAGGGGGTCCCTGCCTACGGCGGGGCGTGTGTGCAAAACATGCACAACAATAGGTTATGGTGAAGATGTAAAAGGTTACAAGCTTTGGAATCCTCTAACCCAAAAAATTACTTTATCTAGAGATGTGATTTTTAGGGAATTTAGATCTTATACAAGAGAAGAACAACCAAAGGAGAAGGATACTTCTTGAACAGTGAATTTTGAGATAAATACCGAGAAGCATGAAGATGCACACGTTGAAGAACAATTGGATGGATTGGATGAGGAGAGTTCACAGAGTTCTGTGATAGATGCTCATGATGAGCATATTGAGGAACAAGAAGAACCTTCTTTTAGAAGATCCAAAAGACAATGGAATCCCGTTGATAGGTATAGCCCACCTGATTTTTTTTGTATATTTGCTTTGATGAGTACTAATGATGAACCTAGATCTTACAGGGAAGCTTTGTCTTTAGATGAGAACAATCTTTGGTCAGAAGCTATGAATGAGGAAATGGCTTCCTTGGATACTTGTGACACAAGGGATCTTGAAAGTTTTCCCAAAGGAAGAAAGGCCATTGGTTGTAAATGGATCTTTGAAAATAAAATTGGAACAAATGGTAATATTGAAAGGTACACGACTAGATTAGTAGCCAATGGAGCTACTCCTAGAGAGAGGGAGTTGACGTTAATAAAATCTTCTCTCCTCTTGCTAAATTAAATTTTATTTAGATTCTTTTTATCTATTGTTGTTGCTTATAATTTTGAGATAAAGCAAACGGATGTGAAAATTGATTTCTTGCATGGGGATCTTGATGAGGAGATTTATATGAGGAAACCTGATGGTTTTGTTGTAAAAGGAAAAGAAGAATTGGTTTGTAGGTTAAAGAGATCTTTATATGGATTGAAACAATCACCTAGAATGTGGTACCAAAATTTTGATGCTTTTACATTGAAAATTGGTTATATTAGGAGTGAGAAAGATCATTATGTTTACATAAAAGTCAGTGATGATCAACTTTTAATTATTATCTTGTATGTTGATGACATGTTTATTGATAACAAGATAATGATCAAAGAATTGAAAGCACAACTCTCTAGCACATTTGAGATGAAAGATCTAGGGGTTGCAAAATATATCCTTGGTATGGAGATCAATAGAGATAGAGGTAACAAATAACTTTGCTTAAGTCAAAGCAACTATGGTGACACTATTTTGAAACAATTTAACATGCAGGATAGTAAACCAATTAATATTCCTTTACCAGTTGGCACAAAGTTAAAGCTTAGACATGAGTCCTAAATCAGATTTTGATCATGAGGAAATGTTTGAAATTCCATATGCTAGTGTAGTTGGTAGTTTGATGTATGCAATGGTCTGTATAAGACCAGATATAGCCCAAGCAATGGGAGTTCTAAGTAGGTTTATGTCTAACCCTAGTAAATAACATTGGACTTATGTTAAGAGGGTGTTTAGATATTTACAAGGTACTTTTGATTACTGTTTGGTTTATCATGGTGCTAATGATATTGATATTATGCACAAATCATTGGACATACAAGGTTTTGTTGATTTAGATTAGGCAGGAGACTTGGATAGTTGGAGGTTGACAAGTGACTATGTGTTTACTTTGTTTGGAGTTGTGATTAGTTGGATGAGTAAGAGGCAGCCCACAATTGATTTTTCCACCATAGAACCAGAGTACATGGCTGCTACACATGCCTCTAAAGAGGTAGTTTGATTACAAAGTCTTGGGAAAGGTATTGGTTGTAATTGCAAGAAAATTAGACTTGAATGTGATAGTTAGAGTGCTATTTGTTTAGCCAAAAATCCTATGTATCATGCTCATACTAAGCATGTTGATGTTTAGTATCACTTTGTGCAAGAAATGGTTGAGAATGGGAAGGTATTGATTGAGAAAGTTGACACTTTAATCAATGTTGCAGATTATCTTACGAAACTAGTTCCTACATATAAGTTCTATTGGTGTAGGAAGGTCATTGCCCTTGAGTCCTATACTTGATTTATAATAATGATTCCTTGTTTAGAATCATTACAATGTATAATGTCAAGTGGGAGAATGGTGGGAATAGGATGCCATTTAATTGCAATCCTAAACATATTTCTTGTATCTCCTAAGTCCTTGGAAAGTGTTCCC
This sequence comes from Sequoia sempervirens, assembly GCA_007258455.2. Lineage (NCBI taxonomy): Eukaryota > Viridiplantae > Streptophyta > Pinopsida > Cupressales > Cupressaceae > Sequoia > Sequoia sempervirens. Next base: position 21,077 of record VDFB02195944.1, on the reverse strand, counting down.
AACACTAGGATTAGAAAGAGATTAAATTTGAATGAAATGAACATGTAAATTGAAATTTGTGATTATTCCTAAGTGATAGGAACATGTGGGGACATCCGAGAAGACCTCGTACAAGATAGGAGCACATGGGGTGCCTCATGGAAGGTGGAATCCACCTTGCTTCAATTACCTATTTGGGGGATTGATAACACTTTAGTAATGCATGTTTTTGTTCCTACAAATTAGGCAATAATATTTACATCAGTGGAGTTCAGTTTAGTTTAGTTCAATTTAATTCAGTTTAGTCTAGTATCAGTCGAGTTCCTTTATGCTCTTGTATTTGACAACTCTTATGAGTTTATATGCTTATAAAATTTCTATTAATTGTAGCAAGTGGATGAGAGTTCTATGAGAGTTTTGTGCAGGTTGTGAAGAAGGACTGTTGAAGGCAAAGGAATTATATCAATCGAGGATTAATACAGTATTATTGTAATCTTGTTCTAAGGTTAAATAATATAAACACTATCGATTCTAGTGGAGTTTTTTCCTGAAAGGGTTTCTCCATGTATATGTTTTGTCACTTCTATCTTCTTGTCTCATTCTCCTGTACAATCTTCTATCTCTTTCTACAATTGGTAAAATTGATCTAAACAAATTAATCATACATAAAGAATTGTGACAAAGAACACTTAATTAAATTTGCAGTCTCATAGTTTTACAAGTTTTAAGCTACAACATTACCTTCATTTTCAACATTATGTAGACTTAGGAGAATTCAACATGAGACCCTAAATGATGGAGTTCTGACTGAGACAAGATTGAGATAACAAAATGCAAGAATCAATTAAGTGACTTTATCTTGTGTGCAACAAAAAAGAATAAAGCACATGACTAAAATTGAAATGCATAATTAAAGCAATAACACTTGCAATCAGAACTAGATGACCTTTTCCTAAGTTTGCATTAAGCACTAGAGTAAATATTAATTAATTTACTCCAACAATATCCTATCACTAATGCTCATATATTTAGATATATAAATAGACATAGGTTCTTAAATAGATAGGAAAAAGACATAAATAGAAGATGGGAATAAATGATCATATCTTTGTAGGTTCCAATACTTTTATATAGATACCATGATGACATCCTCTGAGTGTTTCAATATTTACTTCATATGCATATTTTTCAGTGGTACATAGTTTGAGATACATGATAATAGTAGGATTCATACATACCTCAAAGTGTGGATAAAATGTAATGGTGAGTTTGTATATCCATATCATTTCTAATTTAGTTTTATGTGTATTTTGAGATAATGTGTTAGGACATGTGTATAGTGATAAATGACATGATGATTTGCGAATCTAGGCTCATTCCCTTAGCCTCTTTATCCATTTACAAATGCACATATCTCTACACACTTATCCCTACCTCATCCATAGATACACAAACACACACACACACACACACTTATATATTTGCCAATAACTTTCATTTAGATGTTTATTACCACTTGGATTCGATTGTGGTTCCATCCCATAACAAGTTCATAGGCATAGGGGTTACCTTGTAGTCACAAAACTATCAATTCCAATTTTAAATTTAAATTTAGCTAAATAACTCCTTTCACCATTCAACTTTTAGTTGACCAAACACACTTTGGGTATGCTTTGATACTATGTGATAGTATTAAAGACAAGCAATATATTCATTCTAATAATCTCTAAATCCACTCAAGTATTCATCATTCTAGAGCATTGGAGTAATCAATAGCTATGCACTTTTGATTTTGTTCAATTAAAGGAGTAAAGAATTTGCATACTTAAAAACTTGCCTATTATTTTTTATACTTTTCATTTTTTGGGGATTGGGATCAAAGTGATAACTCCTTGGGATGTAATGATAATCTTTTCAAGTAGTTCTAAATACTACCACTCTCCAAGATTTTATAAAAATTAGTGTAAAAGGCTACATATCAAATGAAGTTGTGGAATATAACTCCACTAATTGCTAGTACTAATCTAGAGTAAAGTAGAGATGTAACTCAAATTTATCCCAAACATGGAAAATTATCCTATCCAACATAGAATTCTAAGACAGACCTTGACAAAAAAACATTATTTCTAAATTTAACATAATTTTTCATTCAAAATTTATCTATTTAATATTATTCTTCAATTATCAAACTAAAAATCACCCTTTGTATCTAATATTCAATTAAATTTAATCTAGACTAATTTTGTCAGATTAACCCAAAACAACCTTATTTTGCTTTCCAATATATCACCGAATCGTAAATGATGTAGATTCGTGTCAGCAACTTTGGCTAATATGCGAAAGCGGCCATTGATCCAATATGGGTAGTTTTGTGTAGTACGCAACTAGGAAATGTTGCAAGCTGTGACATCGAAGATTGTATTTTCCAAACCTTGACTCTGCGTTATTTTTTGGGTGTTTTAAATGCCGTTCGTCGTCGTATGAGCATCGTGCAAATACCGATAAAGATCTGGTGTGGATTGAAGGAATGCTCAACTTTTACTTTTTTTTTTAAAAGCAATGCTCAACTTTTGCTTAAGGGTGAAACATCTCAGAACATTTTAAGACTTGTCATCGGAATAGGTGCTATCCATATCTCATGTTCTGGCAAAACTTCTGAGTTAATTGCTAAAAGACCGTGCAAATAAAAGTATAAGATCCGAGTGGAAAGTCCATTCCAAATTTATGTAGAGAAGGGATGTTAATAGACAGTTTAAAATCCGGGGATATAAAAAACAAAGAATTCATTATCACACACAATTATATAGTCAGACAAGGTGGGATTGGGTTCTTTGGGGCTGAACCCATCGGCCTTCAGCGTTTCTGACCATACCCTTGTTGTGGTCTTGTCTCCAGAATGGCGGGATATGCAAATGGTCTTGTAAGAAATCAGCTGCCTTGTTGACAAGAGCAGGATCCCGTCCAGTGGCCAGGTGAAACCGCTCTTGTTGGCCGTGGTATCCATCCAAGAGATGAAGATGCGCCTCCAAGTTGTGGAAGCAGGAGGGATCGCTTGTGGGTCGGAGGAAGGGGGATTTCTTATGGTCCAGCTGCAGCTCCACTCCAACGTGCGAGTAGCTCCACGGCAACTTCTCGATCCAATCTCTCAGTAATTGAAAATGCTCGTTAAACAGAATTCCGAGAACTTTTGGAACCCCGTCGTGGGCATTAACCACTCGCAGGATTTTGACCCCCAGCTGCTCGAGGCGCTCCTTGAAGGCGGAGTTGCCCACCCGTGGACCTGCGAAGGAGAAGACGGTAATGGGAATCTTCTCATTCTCATTATCCTTCTCCTCGTTGATTTCCATCTCTGCAATGTCGTAAGCGCTCAGCATTGCGAGGGCGCTCCCAAGGCTGTGGCCTGTGATTGTTATGCTCAGTTTTTCTCCCTTGTACATTTCGATCAGTCTTCTAACCTCCGCGTGTATTTGCTCCTGTGCGCTGGATTTGGCGAAGCGGCAATTTTTCTCGCAGGCGGTGTAGAGATTGAGAAACCCCGATTCCACTTTGACGCGGGGATCGGGATGGTCAGAATGGAAACCCGCAGGTTTGAGGAAATCCATGAGGTCTGCCAGCCACTCGAGACAAGTGACGGTGCCTCGCCACGCGATGACGATATCGCGCCGCCCGAGTCTCTTTATTTCTTCCTCGTCCTCCGCCACGGCCACGAACCCCATCCAGTTGGCGTGGTTGCTCCACAGTTTCTCCCCTGCCCGAGATTTTTTGAAGAAATTGGGGAGATTGATGTTGGAGGTTGCGTAGAGATACTTTGTGATTGCGTAGCCGGAGTGGGAAAGGCCAAGATCTTGGAGCATGGTCCTGCGGTTGTACTTGCAGCTGCCGCAGTATTTGGAGTATGGGTCGAAGTCAAAGGCGTCGTAGCACGCCTGGGCAAGCTCTCCGTATTTGATGAGCTCGCTGCGGACGAGATGGTCCATTGGTTCCAGCATGCCCTCCCAGTTATTCGAACCCTGCACCTCCCTCCATACATCACTCAGCTTTCTTGCGCTCTTTCTCTTTGTGTTTATATCCTTGGGCGGGGAGTTGGGATAATTGTTAGGGCTCCCGCTCTTTTCCTTGTATTCCTTCTCCACTGTGGTCAACACTTGTGTTGCACTTGGGGCTGATGCTCTCTGTCTCTGTCTCTGGTTGTTGCGCCTGCTTCTCATGCTCAGACAAGGCACCTTCGGCACAATGCTGGTGCTATGGTTCACAAGGTTGCTCCTCAAATTCATCATCTTTTCAGCGGTTTCGCAACAGAAGTGAACACGGTTTGAAAAAGCAAAGCCAAGAGAAGCAATTTAGATAGCAGAGGAGAGCAGCCCACACTGGAGTGTTGAATGCAGAGAGGAGGAAGGGGCAAATATAGGCTTGAGTTGGGGAAAGGAAAATAACAATTCTAATTCCGCGTAGAATGTTGTTATCAGACGATTCCTTCTAGTCAGTAACCGCGTGAGAAATGAACAATAAAAAGGAAGGCATTGACTGTAGAGGTCAGTCTATTGAAGCTCCCATTTGCCCTCCGTACCTCGTAAACCTTAGAAGACTGGTCAAGCATCCAACTTACTCGTCTTTTCTAAGGAAATTTTATTTTTAAAATTGTTGGGAGTTTCGGGGCAAACTCCAAAGCAGCACTCTCCTTAGATGGTCCAGATACCACCCCCACGTTTTAAATGCTCCAGCGTCATCACATGGAATACCTAAGACAGAAGGGATTCGCTGGGGTCATGAGGGGACCCAATAACAGTACAATTTCCAACACCATAAGTCGAAGCACCTCATGACCTCGTGGCAATGACAAACCAAAATAAAGCTTGTGGGGTCATCTTAACTACGTTCGAGTGACAAGGAAAGCACGTAATTAGCTTACACCGACTTCTTACCTAACCCCATGGAAGTCCATAAAAGGGGGCTCTTAAGCGTCAAATTTCAAGAACTCTTTTTCCAACTAGTTATAAGAGGGAAACTTTGACTCTTACAAAAGGAGAAAAAAATTCCTTCGACCTTCGAGAATTGTTATGGTTTTTTAAATCTACTTTTTAGAATTATGTTGCCCATCTTTTTTCAAAGTTTTGATTTCTTAACCAAAAAAAAGGTAAAATTTTAAAAATATTTATAAGAAATAAATTAGTGAAGTAACAATAATTTTATGATAACAAAAATAGAAAATAGAAATCACAAAGAAGTTGGAGTCAAAAGGAGGAAGTCATTGTCAAGAGAGATATACCACTTGAGAAAAAAAAAAGAGATTAATTTCAAAAAAAAAGAGGAGGAAAGAGGAATATGTTGATGGGTCATTTAGATTTGTCTCAAGTCGTTTCCATTGATTTGAGAAGGTGATTAATAAAAAAAATGATTAAAAATAGTCACTAAACAAATAAATGTTGTTGGTCGCTAGCACATGTAGACATCTACACAATGCACTAGTGTATGAACAATTTACGCTAAAAAATGACGAGAGACTAGAAAAATAAAGTTTAACACAAAGGAAACACGAAAAAGTGACCAAGGGAAAGAAGACATGAGCACCTTGATTAGAAAAAGGTTAGTACAAGGGCTAGAATGATCTTAAAAAAAAGCTAAGGGAATGAACACCAAAATGGACACAAAACATAACATGAAATTGCAAGGGTATGCAATTTTTTACAATAGATCAACAAGAATTATTTTGCATTGGTTTTTGAGAATTATGATCAAGTGCAACAATTAGGAGGAAGACAATCTTGTATTCCACCCCATGAATTTTAATAAGAAGAATATGTTCCTAAGAAATGGTAGATATAATTTGATTCCTTTTTTCATAGATGCTAGAATGGTTGTGAGCATAATAGTTTTTTCACATTACAAGGATTGGATTCCAAAGATGTGTCCCTTAGACACAGTCTTATTCTGTAAATTGCATCTCATATAATTTAAGGGGTTTAATAAAACCAAATCATAAATTCATGGTGCATGCTTTTGAAAAATATTACTTCTTTAGAAATTGATTATCTTCAAGAGATTAAGGTTGTTAGATTTTTTCTTTTAGTCATGTGTTATGTCATATGGTTAGATCACATTTTTTTATTAGTAATCATGAACAAGGTTGAGATAGAATCCTAAAATTTATTGATGTGAAGTGAAAACCCCATTAGGTTACCATAACGGTGACCCTACTAGTACAACCTAATGGGTCCTTTTCAATATTGATATTATCAAAAAATTCAAATTTATTAATTTTTATTCCTCAAATGATTTAGCTAAAACAAATCTACCTTTGGGGGTGGCTTATAGATGGCCTGCCACTAATGCAATGGATTCTTAATGGTGAATTCAATATAGTTGAGGAGGAAATTAATGGAAAAGGTCATTTCCCTATGCATTGATGCAATAGAGAGTTGGTGTGAGAGGGATGTGGTTCTATGTGCATAATAAATTGGGCCTTTATGACCTAAATCTTGGTTGCCAAAGCACATCTCCAATTCAATATGCTTGGTCTAGTTTGTATAGTAGATTTGAAAGAGTCATTAAAATAATTGATCATGCCATGATGTTTTCCCATCTACACCTCCTTCACTAGTTTTTTATTCTCTTTTAGATGAACCATGTTAGATTGTTGCTAATTTGGTCTAAAATTGAGTGAGGTGTACAGAATTTTAACACTGAAAAGACTCAATTCTTTTTAACACATCATTAATCCAAAATAAGTCAATGTTGGCCCCATTTGACATGTTTAGAAATTGGTGCCATGCTTGAAAGGTGATAATGGTTCGATTGTTTGGTGGTTTGATTCCATCACCCATACTACAATTTTTTAGAATGTTTGGATGATAGGTAGCAAAGGCACGCCATAAATCCTATGTGGCAATGTAATCAAAGCTTAATTAACTCTTTCTATAGACCATTCAAAATATAATTTTCTAAGCAACACAACCTTATGCTCATTGTTGATTCTTATATTGCTCAAGGGAGCCCATTTAAATCCATACTTCACTGGTTAAAATTTGGTGCTCATGTTTCAAATAAATTTTTCTAGACCCTATGGCCCCCAAAATTTCCTATTAAAAAATCAAATGCATCAAAGATGATGGTTAGTTCCTTTTTATTATTCCAAGAATCCTCCATGCCTTTGTTTAACACTTGTTGGTGTATAGATTTTTGTACTATAATAATTATTCTTAAAATAAACTTTTTTGTGCCCAAAAAGATAGTGAAAACTATACCAACAGTTGGTAAGGTTGCAATGATAAGACAACCTACATATGCATTAAGATGACCAACTCTAGTGTATGATAAATATTTAGTTTTGATAATGTCTTAGACACAAAAATATAAAAAGATTTCAAAGACAACAAAATATGAAATTTAAAAGAAACACAACTAATAAACATATGAATATCAAGTTAGGTTCCTTGCATGCAATTGAGATAATAGTGACTAAATTTGATGATGCAAATAGTGATAGCAAATTTGATAGCGAATAAGAAATGGTCCCACAACTTTGATTGAAGGGATTTACAGAGAAAAAATATTCACTCCACATACGAAGAATGAACAATCCAAAAAATAATGAAACAATGCCATTCAAATATTTTCCATTTCTTTCCTTGGAAAAAGATATACAACTCTAACCCTTACAATCTCCAGCTATGAGAGCCAAACATTCCCTTCTCAAGAGGACCAAGTCTCATATATATAGGATTTTCCTTTTTAACTACCTTGTAACTAACTTTAAGTTATAACTTTATAATTTTAGTGTCAAAAACTGTCACCATTAATAATTCCACACTATGTTCCCCCCCCCCCTAAATTATTGAGCCTAATTGACACCTAATGTCCTAAAATTATGTATTCTAGAGCCCATTCGTAACAATTTTCAATAGATTACAAGCATTAAATAAATGCACCCAGTTCATGTGTTACCCCCAACACTTAATGTCCTAGATGTTTAGGCTAGGACCCATACACCCCCCTTCTTAGCCAAGACCCAGTTTTGGGCATGTTGTTGGAGGCATTTTAACTTTCAAAATTCAAATTTCAAGTGTCGGCTTTTGGAATCTAATTTTGGGGGAATTGGATAAATGCTTATAAATACCTAGTCTTTTCACCATTTGAAAGTAGAAGGAGATTTTTATGAGCAATAATTATCAAGTTGATAGCAAGTCAAGAGTAGCATTTTAGTGATTCATTGCAACAATTCAAGATCCAAGCATCATGTCAAAGCATATGTGAGTTCATGTTGTCATATTATTATTGTTTTGTAAAGGCTAACCCCTTTTGTAGGCCTCCAAAGCAATTCAAGAAATCAAGCAAGAAAGATCCAAGTCATTGAGGAGATGTGTATGACTTCAGTCCTTCAAGGAAGCCATTGAAGGATGGTGAATTGTAAAATTTGTGATTTCATCATTCCTTTCCTATCCATTATCATTTTATCATTGACATTGCCATTGTGGAAGTTGAATCACTTACCCAAGGTTTGAATGAGGCAAGCCCCTAAAATGGCCCAACATTTCCTCTCTTTGTGAATGTATGGATCTTAGGCTGAAGAGGATTGAAGAAAATTTTTCCATTGTTGCATTTGAAGCCTACATATTGTCAATCCATGAAACCTAACTTACATAATTATTCAACGGTGTTCCAAAAAATTTGCAAGCAAAAATGAAAATCTTAGATCCAACATCAAAGAACCCCAAACGTTGATCAAGACATGATCCCTAAGAAGACCCTAACTTCCTTGGGTGTATAGGTCCTCTTAGGCACATTGAAATTATTTTTTTGAGTTGGTTTACTATCCTTTGCACTTTCTTGATCCACCTACAAACTGTTGTTCCAATTTGTCAGTTGTTGAGATCTTGCAATTTATATACTAGGGCGCATAGTCTAATTAGGTCATTCCAAAATCATTTATAGTCCATTACCATCATCAACTAGATGTAGATCTAGGTAGATGATTGACTCACCTTCATGTTTGAAAGTTAATCTAATCACCTTGTTGATCTACATCTTTATGTACCTTTGAAAAAGGAAGATATTAACCCTAGGATTCACATATTAAACTTAGGGTTCCCTTTTTCTTATGTTACATTTTGGTAAACCTAATGTCTTAACATCATATACCTTCTAAAATTGGAAATATTTCAAACCCTATATCTAGGATTTGAATTGCATTGCTTGCATTTCTCATTTAGGGTTTCATTTTTGCATCATAAAAGCATAAAAATTCAAAAAAAATTGCATCACATATTGCATAATAGGTTGCATTAGGGTTTATTTCAATCATTTAGATTAGATATACATTCAAAATTGCATTAATTAAGTCACTAAATTCTAAAATTATTCATTGCATTAATTTAGGCATCTTTCATTTAGGTCAAGAAAATGGAAAATAATTGCATAGTTTTTTTTCAAAATTGTATCAAATCATCATTCTCAAAATTTTGTATCTTTATATCATTAATTATTGCATATTATATCTAAAAATTGCACTCAAAGTTGTCCTTTATTGTTGCATAGTTGCATTCAATCACATTGTCTTAAATTAAAAAATATTATATCCCTACATCTCTATCCCTCTCTCTCTCTCTCTCCCTCCCCCTCTTTCTATCTCTCATCCCCCTCTCTCTCCTATCCCTCTCTACCTACCCACCCTCTCTCTCTCTCTCCCTCTCTCTACCTACCTCTATCTTTGCCCCCCTCTTTTTATCTCTCCTCACCCTCTCTCTACCTATTGTTAGAATTGTGAAAAACCACAAAACCATGATGAGTCATAGGATCAAACAACAAGCAAAGATACCTTCCACGCAAGAGATCTACAAACAAAGAATTGCAATATTCCTCAACAAGAAAAATCTATGAAATAAACCTTAAGAATCTTCAAGGAAAACAAAATTCCTCAAAGGTTGAGAGTTCAAGAGAACAAATCTCCATATATAATTCATAATACAATGAGGGTTGAGTGCTATATAGGAGCAACCTTAATAATTTCTCACTTCAGTTAACATAGAAAATCACTTAGTGAACTTAATAAAGAACTCCTAAGTTTAGCTTAAGTGCATGAGAATAAAGTAGACTAATGACCATTTAAAGTTTAATTAATTATTAGCTAATGCATGATTAATCTAACACCCTACCTTAAGATGAACTTAGGGAGTAGCTAAAATCCCTAAAATGAAAGATTGTATGATGGGTCCTGAAAAACAAGGCCTAGTGAGGTACCCATGTACAAATAAAAGATCTCTCAAAATTGGAGGAAAAGGAGAAAACCAATGGGATAAAACTCCTCTCCAAAAGAGAGAAAGGAGAATGAAGGACTAAAAAGCCTCCAAATCAAGGTGTGAAGGTCTGAGGAGCCTCCAACCAAAACAATGTCCCAAAACAAGAGGAACATGTATAACATCACTAAAGCATGAAAAAGTTGTAGACTATTGTCAAACAATGGCTGATATGGTGTTGAAATGAAGAACCTATAGAAATAGGAATACAAGAGTGTCCATATGGTAAATGATCCATCTCACTGAAATGTATGTAACCGGCCACTAATGTACATTGCATCTAAAAGTACAGATGAACAAGAAGTAGATACATAGATAACTCCAAACAACAAATCCAAGGAAGCATTAACACCAATAGTAGAAATCCCACCCCCATAATTCTAAATAGGGAGAGCCATGACAGGAACATTGAAACTATGTGAAACCAAGAAGTGCATGTGGGAGAAACAACCTACAAATAAAAGGGTGTGCAAACTAAGGCACACACACATGAGGCAAGAATCACTAGGATTCACTACTGTCGTGGAAGGAACACTCACTTCAAAAAGGTGTGATGGAAAACCAAAGGAAAACATCAACCCCCCCATGGCACTTCATATCATAGTGCAAATACAAAAGGCACAATAGGATGTGCAAAATCCCCAAAAAGTATACATCAAAATGACACTTTATTTTAGTGCATCTACAAAAGAGAATGTGCATGAAAAAGATGTCTACAATGTCCAAATAGGACATAATACTAGAAATACATATAGAACAATCAAACATGAGCCATCCCACTCAAATGATTTTTTTTTTTGAGGAGCTAAGACGTCCAAGTAATTCACCAAAGTGAGAAAACACAAAAGCTTAAATAAAATGTACTTGGACATAAATCTAGAAAAAGTGCATGGATGGTTGTGAAGAGCTCGGAAAGATGGTTCCAATGCTGCTAGAATCATGAAAAATGAAGAAAATAGTCAAAATTTATGAGCTTAGTATTGAAAAAAACACCTTTGACTTCAACAGGCTATAGAATATACTAGCAATAGAAAAAAGAGAGAAAAAATAGCACCATATTGGATAGTTCTTGAAACTAGCTTTTTGTCGATATTATGTTTGCCCAATCCTAATGCCCAAGTGAAAAGTTATGCCCATTTTCCTGAGTTTTCCTATTTTGTGAAAAAAGAAAAAAAAATTAGCCCCCAGGGGCTAGGCACTGGTTGCCCATATGACCCTGGGGTGGCGGATTTTTTTTGTTTTTTAGTTTTTTTCCTTTCAAGCCACAAGATGAAACAACGAACAAAGACACCTTCCATGCAAGAGATCTGCAAACAAAGAGTTGTAATATTCCTCAACAAGAAAAATCTATGGAATGAACCTCAAGAATCTCCAAGGAAAATAAATGTCCTCAAAGGTTAAGAGTTCAAGAGAACAAATCTCCATATTTTTCATAATACAATGAGGGTTGAGTTCTATATAGGAGCAACCCTAATAATTGCTCATGAACAGTTAACATAGAAAATCACTTAATTAACTTAATAAATAAATCCTAAGTTTAGCTTAAGTGCATGAGAATAAATTAGACTAATGTGGACACTAGAAATGGATGCTTCACTTCCTTGTCCACACAAATGGGGATACAAGGAGAGGGATCCAATTTTGCAATATTCACATTCAAAGACACCTTAGAGATCTCAACCCAATGAAGGACATGTGAGAGATATGACTATAAGGTATCCTTGGAGATGATTGAGACAAGAAAGGGGTTCACCACCAAGTGTAAACTTGGAAAAGACAAAATGTTGGAATACATAGTGTGATATGCAAAAAGACCTAAAAAGATAAATTGAATGCAAATAAAATAAAATAGGAAATCCAAATAAAAAGAGTGTACCTAGAAACTTGTAGAGGCTAGAGTGAAGAATGGAAATGCTACTGATTCTAAAAGTTTGGCCCACTGGGACTCATTCGCCAATCTGGGCGAATTAGTCCTAGATCGGGGTTTTTGCATAGGAATAGGTTTCTCAAAAAAGGGTATCTGAAAATGCCAAAATATCAAAATTGACCAAAAATGGGACTCATTTGCCACTTGTGGTGAATGAGTCTAGTTTGGATTTTTTGGAAATTTAAACTTTTGATCTGCACCTCTTGGTCCGCTCTTTCGGTACCTCCAAGTGTTCAGATCTGAAACCCTAATTTTTGGGGCTGTAAGTGACTTTTTGTGAATATTTTGACCTAGAAAATGGAGAGACAACTCCAAAAAATTTGTAACCTATTCTTCAATGATCTCCAAGCCTTCAAATTACCTAGATCTGCAATCACACAAAGAAAGAGAGAAAATGTTGATTGTTAGGGAATAGGGGTTTTCCTTGGTCAAACCCCTTTGAGGTAATTAAACCAAATGATGAAATAAGATAATGAAGAATGAACATGATATAATGCAATTAGAACCTTGCCATGATGATGGGTCTTGAAGTGCTGCAACAATTGATGAAGAATCTTTCCCTTGAATGCCTTAGAATTGATCTTGAAAGCTATCTTGATGACCTTGTGAAGACTTGAAATTCCTAACTCTTGAGTGCTTGAATTGACAATATGAAAGTATGATGAAACAATGATTTGGAAGGTTTTTTATATAGGAAATCCATTCACATGACTGTTAATTTAATCCCTAAGGCTGACAGTGAAGAAATTTAAACTTAAAACCCAATTTTTCCCGTTCAAACCTCAAAAATAGCCCAAATGGGACTCATTCACCATTTTGGGTGAATGAGTCCCACTTGGATGGGAATAATTCACCCAAAGTGGCGAATGGGTCCCATAGGGGCTCTTTTGCCAGTTGGGATGTCAGGGAGTGAAGAAATTAGGTTTATATGTTGATTTTGTAAGGTCTTTGATCAAAATATGCCTTGGGATGCACAATATGGGGTCCTAGGGGCCTAATAATGATGATATAAAGGTCAAAAATGCAATAGGGTCCAAAATCCAATGTGAAAGTGTAAATAAATACACTTAACAACACTAAATTAAGGTAAAATTAGGTTTATTTAGCTTACAAGGGTCCTAAATCCAATGTGAATGTGTAAAACATATTACAACCCTAGATTAGGTCCACTTGATTTACAAGCCCCTTAAATTCAATGTGAAAGTGTAAATAAATAAATTTTACAACATTAAATTGGAGAAAAGTTAAGTTAATTTAGGTTAAAACAGGCCCAAGACCTAATGTGGATGTGTAAAACACCTCACAACACTAGAACAAGGCAACATTAAGTTCAATTTATCATTAATTACTCCCAAATCAAGCAAGGAAAAGGCATACTTTTTCGGTGGTCACAACTAATAATCAATTAAAGATTAATTAATTATTAGCTAATGCATGATTACTCTAACACCTATCTCTCCCTCTCTACTTCTCTCTATCTCCCCTCTCCATCTCTCTACTTACCTCTCCCTATATAACTCCATACCACTCTCTCTCTACCTACCTATCTACCTAGATATCTCATCTCTCTTAATCTCACCTATACCTCTTTACCTCTCCCTCCCTCCCCTCTCTCTCCCACCCTCGCCTCTCTCTTTTTCCTACCCTCCCTCCTCTCTCTTTGTCTCTTTATTTGTCTCTCTCTTTGGTGTGCACCAAGATGTGATACAAGAAGGGGAGGAAGGTAGGGTGATTTGGAAAGATAGGGAAGGAGGGATGGAGAGGTAGAGAAGGAGAGAGATAGAGAGAAGGAGAGAGTGAGAGAGAAAGAGGGGAGAGAGGGGGAGAGAGAGAGAGAGTGAGAGGAAAGAGGGAGAGAGAGAGAGAGAGTAAAGAGGGAAGGAGAGATGGGGACAGAGAAAGAGGGGAGAGGGAGGGAGGAGTGAGAGATAGGTTATAGAGAGAGAATTAGAGAGATAATTATCTCGCCCTCTCTCTACCTACCTCTCTCTATCTCCTATCTATCTCAACTATCCCTCTTTGCCTCTCCCTCCCTCCTCTCTCTCTCCTACCCCCCCTCTCTCTCTCTCTCTCTCCCTTCCACCAAACCTTACCTCTCTACTTCTCTTTATCTCCCCTCCCTCTCTCTACCTACCTCTTTTACCTCTCTATTTCCATCCATACCTCTCCTTCCATCTCTTCTTCCATCTCTACTTCCCTCTACCTACCTATCCCTCTATACCTTGTTCTCTCTCCATCCCTCCCTGCTTCCCTCTCTCAATCTCTCCATCTTATTCCTTCTCTCTCTACTCTCTCTCACTTTTCCTTCCCTCTCTCTCCTTCCTTACCTCTCTACTCTGTCAAATCTCTCCACACATCCTCTATCCTCCTCTCTCTCCTCCGCCTCTTTCTATCTCTAGTCTCCTCTCTCTCCTCTCCTCTCGCCTGCCCTCTCTCTCCTCTACTCTCTACCTGCCTCTCTCTTGCCTCTATCATCTCACCTCTCTGCATATCTCTCCTTTCTACTATATATCTCAATTGTTCCTCTTCCACCTCTCCCTGCCTCTCTCTCTCTATCTCACCTCTCTCCTCCTCCTCCTCCTACCTGCCTCTCCTCTCTCTGCTTCTCTCTGTCTCCGTCTCCGTCTCTACTGCCTCCTCTGTCAGCTCCATGCCACTCTCTCTCTACCTACCTCTCTGAACATCTATCCCTCTCCTCTCTACTTTCCTCTCTATCTCACATATGCCTCTTTGCCTCTCCTCCCTCCCATCTCTCTCTCCCACCCTCCCTCATCCTATCGATGTGCCAAGATGTGATACAAAGATGGGAGGAAGGGATTAATGGACTTTAGAGAAGGAAGGGAGGGAGGAGGAAGGTAAAGATGGAGAGAGATAAGAAGAAGGAGAGAGTGAAGGAAAGAAGATGGAATGAGATAGGAAGGAGTGAGATAGAAGGGGGAGGAAGTGAAGATGGAAAAGTAGAATGGAAAGGATAGGCCGAGAGAAAGAGGGGAGAAGGAGTGAGAAGTGAGAGAGAGGTGATAGAGAAAGAAGTAGAGAGAGGAGGAAGGTGGAGAGATTGAGAGAGGGAATGAGGGAGGTAGAGAGAGAGAAAGAGGTGTATAGGGATAGGTAGGTAGAGAGAAGTAGAGAGAGAAGGAGATTTAGAGGTGAGAGAGAGAAGTAGAGAGATAGAGGTAGGTAGAGAGGGGGGGAGATAAAGAGTAGTAGAGAGGGAAGGAGGGAGGGAGGTGGAGAGAGAGAGAGAGAGAAGTTGGATAGAGAGTAGAGAGTGAGTGAGAGAGGAGATAGAGAGATATATAGAGTGTAGAAGGAAGGGAGGGAGATAGAAAGTAGAGAGGGAAGGAGGGAGAGAGATAGAGAGTGAGAGAACTATGGACAAGTAAAGAGGTAGTTCTTGAGCTCAAGAGAGAGAGAGAGAGTTAGATAAAGGGATGGAGATAGTGAGAGAGGGAGATCTAGTGTATAAGAGATAAATGATGATCAAGATAGATAGAGAGAGAAAGATGATACAACTTGTTGATTACTAAAATTTGACTGTCTGAAAAATTATAAGATATTCTAAACACTAGAATTCGCAATATAACTCCAAGAGATTTGAAATCACTCTCAAACATCCTAAAACTATATACATAAAATATAACTTAAATTATAAGAAAGTAAATTTTCATATGTAAATGTCAACTTATACTTAAACCACTCTCAAACATCCTAGCAAAGAAATAGAAAGAAAAAGACAGAAAAAAAGAAAGAGTTCAAAATATGCATTCTAAAATATCATGCAAAATTTGGTGCTCGCCAAATGATGCACAAAATTTGGATAGCACAAAATTTGGTGCTCACCAAATGATGCAACTCATTTTGCTAATGCAAAATTTGGTGCTCACCAAATGATGCACTTCATTTGGCGAGCACCAAATTTTGTGCTCACCAAATGATGCAACTCATTTGGCGAGCATGAAATTTGTCACTCACCAAATGATGCAACTCATTTGTGAGCACCAAATTTGGCGCTCACCAAATGATGCAACTCATTTGGCGAGCACCAAATTTGGTGCTCACCAAATGATGCAACTCATTTGGAAAGCACCAAAGTTGGCGCTCACCAAATGATGCAACTCATTTGGCGAGCACGAAATTTGGCGCTCACCAAATGATGCAACTCATTTGGCGAGCACCAAATTTGGCACTCACCAAATGATGCAACTCATTTGGCGAGCACCAAATTTGATGCTCACCAAATGATGCAGTTCATTTGGTGAGCACCAAATTTGGCGCTCATCAAATGATGCAACTCATTTTTCTAGCGCTAAATTTGGTACTCACCAAATGATGCAATTCATTTGGTGAGCACCAAATTTGGTGCTCACCAAATAATGCAACTCATTTTGCAAGTGCCAAATTTATTGCTCATCAAATGATGTACTTCATTTGGCGAGTGTCAAATTTGGCGCTCCCCAAATGGTCATATAGGGTAAAAAAAAAAGTAGCATCTTTTTCATGTCACAACTTGGTGCACTTACCCCTAGGTGACTTAGTCCCCCAAAATTAGGCCTAGATTTGAACCACGTATGCACAGTACTCTGCTCATTCTGTTTTTGAAATCAGAATTTGACTTGTAGTTTCCAATTTCTCTGTATTTACATAAGAACAATGTATTTTCAGTCATTTAGTTTCATCATTAATTTTTCATTCCAAATCCATATCAAACCCCCAAATCAATCTAGATCCAAGGCTATTGGCTCACCTTCAAGTTTGGAAGTCATTCTAATTCTTTTACCGATCTGAATTATAATGTTTTATTGTGAAAGGTGGCTAATCCTAGTAAAATCCTAGTATCACTTTTCCCACATCACAAATAAATTGGGACTTTATGATCTAAATCTTGTTTGTTAAAGAAAATCTCCAAATTTGGTACACTTAGTCTAATTTGCTTAGTGGGTTTGAAAGAGTCATTAAAATAATTAATCATGCCATGATGTTGGTGCAAATATACTTATTCTTAATTAAATGTTATTCTCTTTTAGTTGAACTCATGTTGAATTGTGTCCTTTCTAACCTTTTACAAATTTTGTTCAAATTTGAGTGGGATCCACAAAATTTTAAGACCAAAAAGACTCAATTGATTTTGAACATTTGATTACTCCAATATAAGTCCATATTAGCCCACATTTGACATGCTCTAAATTTGTTGCCACACCTAACATACAATAGTGGTTGGATTATTTGGTGGTTTGATGTTATCACCCATACTGCCATTTTTTAGAATGTTTAGATGATAGCTAGCTATGTATATCATAAATCATATGTGGCCATGTTTCTAGATCTCAATTGATTCTTTCCACACTCCAATTTAAGTTTCTAAGCACTTGTGTTGGTCATTAATTCCTACAATACTTGAGGAGCCCATATAAAGCCATAATTCACTAGTTAAAAGTTAGTGCTTATGTTTCGAATGATTATTTATAAACCCTATGGCCCCTAAAAATTCTATATAATTCATGTCAAAAAATAAAATAGATTGAAGAAGATGTTTATTCTAATTACCATTTTATTGTTTCATGCATTGTATCTCCTAGATATTAGGTTCTTGAGATGGAGGTTGTGTGTGAATTTTGTAGATAAATTATTAAATTATTAGAATTTCTCTAGATCTCTGGTTGGTGATACTCCTACAAAGGCTTTCTTTACAAATATATTTTAATTTTGGTTTATTAAATAATACATTGGGAAAATTCATTAGAGTGTAGATTTTTTCTCATGAAGGATTTTCCCCATGTACACCTATGTTATGGTATATTTTATATTTTATATTTAAATTTAATTTTGTTTTCCATAATTGTTATAATTTATTGAATTTAAACAACACTCTCCTTAAAATATTAGTGTACAGGAAGTATTTATATGTATCTTTGTTCCTTTAGTAGCCCTCCCATGAACTTGAATAAGAATAATATGTTTGTGAGACAAGGTAAATTCAATTTGATTCGTTATCTCGTAGACATTGAAGTTTTTATGAGCATAATAGGTTTTCTATGTTGCAATATTTATAATATAAGGAAATGTCCCTTAGATAGAATCTTGTTACAAGAATTAAATCTCATGAAATTTAAGGGGTTTAATAGACCTAAATCATAAATTCATATTGTAGGTTTTTGACAGAAACTTCTTCTATCTAGGCATTTTTTGTCTTAAAGAGATTATGATTTTTGGAAAATTACTTTGTCATGTGCCATGCCATATGGCTAGATGATACCTATTTTATTAGTATTCTTGAACAAGGTTGAGGTGGCATGGTAAAATTTATTGATGCCAAGTGACATTCTCAATATGTTACAATGATTATGACCCTACTAATAGAGACTTATTAGCCCTTTTTAGTATTCATAATCAAGATTTAGAATCTATCAATTTCTATGCCTTGAATTACGTATCTAAAATTAATCTACTTTATGGGTGGCTTGGAGATGACCTTCTACTAATGTAATTAGTTCCTAATGGTTACTTCAAGATAGTTGAGGTGGCAATTGATGAACAAGGACATTTCCCTATGTGATGGACAACTATAAGAGAGAGATGGGGTTCCATGTACACAATAAATTGGGCCTTTATGGTCTAAATATTGACTACCAAAACACGTCTTCAATTTTGGTTCACTTCATTTGATTTGCATGGTGGGTTTGAAAGAGTTTGCAGTGTCAAAAAAAAATCCTTT
This sequence comes from Sequoia sempervirens, assembly GCA_007258455.2. Classification (NCBI taxonomy): domain Eukaryota; kingdom Viridiplantae; phylum Streptophyta; class Pinopsida; order Cupressales; family Cupressaceae; genus Sequoia; species Sequoia sempervirens. Next base: position 2,167 of record VDFB02195944.1, on the reverse strand, counting down.
TTCACACTTAATTTGGATAATTGACATAAATTTGAATTAATTGTATCTTGAAATAGTGTTGTACACATTCACATCATTCTAGTGTCCTTATTTAATTAAAATGTACCTTAAATTATCCTTTGCAAGAGTGCTGCACAAAACACACTTCACACTCTCTAGGCTCATTTTAATGAATTCAAGTCCAAATGAGCCCCCTTTGAATGAATGTACCAATGTGTGCTCCCCATTTAGTGCCCAAAATGTAAGAAAATACACTTTCTACATTTAATTTAGGGTCCCTTTATTAATTGTGGTTAATTGGAGAATTTAACTCTTTAATTCAAATTTAAACTTATCTATATACACTTCCTAAAGATTCATCCCCACACCCATAACTAAAATTGCATAACATTTAATTAGAAAAATTGAGGTCCCAGGTAATGTGGGTGCTGCACCCATCTTCCCTAGGTGGCAAAATGGGTCCTCCCTCAATAGACCCCTTCTCATCGATTCTACATGGTTTTTGACCTCTTCCATCCTAGGCTAAGTCCCAGAAGGAAATCCATTCACTTCCTAGGTGGGCTAATGGTTTCTTAATAAGACTTCTTTGAATTTCTATCAGGTGGGAATTTAATAATGTTTATTCTCTAGATCTCTTGCCAACCTAATTGTTTGAATTTAGGGTTAACTCTAATTTGTATAAATAAGTTAATTCACATTATTTCTAACTATTTACTAATTTGGTTCAAAATTGATGTTGGTGTAGGTTTTTATTTTCCTAGTTGGGTTATTTATTTTCTTATATTCCTAGGTTTTTCCTACACTTTAATTAAGCTAAGTTCTTAGGTTTAATTATGTGAGTATTAGTGTGAGTGGGTGAATGGTGTCAGCATCTTCCAGGGGAGCTACACTTGCCTATCTTAGACTATTGTGATGGGCTCTTCCCATTGGTCATATTTGCCACCTCCCCCTCTCTCATAGTCTATTTATACTCACCTCCAAGCTTGTATTTTGCATCTTTTCTTTTGCATCCTCATAATGCTATTTTTATTTTGGAGCATTTGCATTGCTCTCATGGAGACTAAATATGTGTTGCTATTTTGATCTTGTGTCATTTGCTTTCACAGTTTCATATCTATTTATGTGCACTAGTTTTCTAGGTTATTCATCTTTTCAGATTCTAACAATTGAGTGGTGGCTAAAATTTTTTAAGGTTGAAAAGACTCAATTCCTTTTGAACATGTCATTAGTTTAATATAGTTTTGTATCTATTTATATTTGCAAGAGTGTAATTGACATAGAATGGCATGCTCTAATAATACTCTAATAGATGATACTAGAACACTCTCATTTATATTTTATCAATAACCATAGCATACTTCTTGATAATTCCTAGGTCATCTTGAGATGATTTTAAATGAAAGGGTTAGTGTATTAAATGCACAAATCAACATAATGTGTACTAAGCTTGTTCACAACAACTAGTTAAGTGGTTGGTGAGTAATAATTTAGATTTTGAAGCTTAAAAGTTTAGGGTTTAGATTTGGAGATGCAAAAGTGATTGGTGCGAATTTGATCCAAGGCGAGGCAAAATAAATCTAAAGATCAAGAATAAATATTTGGGAATTGGTGTTAAAGAGAATTGGGGCTTGTGATTTCATAAGCCAAATTTACACAGGAACATGTTATTTGTGAGATTATTATTACATTTAGTACACCTTGACTAAAAGAAGCCCAAAATATATTTTGACAAGTTATGCATGAATCTCTCCACATGCAAATCACTTTAACCTTTATGCACACCACCTAATAAACTTCAATATCATGCGTAGATGTATGCTTATTTAATTAGTTTTATTTATAGGTTGTTTCTACTTTTAGTTTGAATAAGAGTTAACAAGTTGTGTTTCACCGTTTATCTCTCAATCATTAAGCTCACTAAATAATGCATGATAGATGCATGCTTTTATTTTTTAAGTAGAAATAGAATAGTATTTAAAATCTTAGATATTTTAAATATTTTAAAATAAGTATAATTTTTCTATTTCATAAATAAAGTAATTAGTTACATATAAATAAATAATATTTATTATAATTATAAAAAATAAAATAAATAAAATATAGTATAATAAAAATAGTAATTAAAATAATTCTTAAATAATGTTTAAATTTATTGTCTTTAAAATAT
>VDFB02195943.1:0-25162 GCA_007258455.2 Sequoia sempervirens | reverse complement strand
TAATGGAGGGTTCTAGGCACTGAACAATGTGTGGCACGTGTGGTATTTGTTTTCCAAGCTTTTTGTAGTCAGTAGTTGGTTTGTCTTATTGAATTCTAGCCTTGTTCTTTGTTAGTTTTGTTTCTTTCATTGCTGATCAGACTGGTTAGCTGTTAATCATGGAGTCTTAGACCTCTCTTTTCCACTGTACCTGGTGTATAGTTTGTGGGGAAATGAGGCTAAGCTCCATGCTTGTACATATTTTAGGTTTAGAAGTCAATAGGTGTCAAGGAAGCATGGTGAAGATCTTTCCCTAAGCGAGCTAACAGTGCCCGGCTAGGAAAGAACAGTGAAAACCAAGCCCTAACGTTGCAGGGGTGTCAATCCCTTAGCAACCCAAGGTGTGTGGTGGATGTAGGAGTCCTTGCAAAGGTTTGGCAGGGAGGCAGAGTCTTCACCAATCCATTTGGTGGGTAAAAGAAGCAAACAGATCACTGCCTGGTCAAGAAATGGCCTAAAAAGCCCTAAATCTAGCAAAGTAAGGGTTGTGCCTGTGTACGACCTGTGAAGGCCTATAACCTCTAAAATCCTCGAGAGGTTGGAAAATGAGCTAGGGTCTCAAAAGGGAGTTTGTGATGTTCTTTAGGGAATTTTGGAGATTAAGCCTACTTTCTCGGGTTAGGAGGCCTAATTGGGGCTCAAGGGCTACTAGCCCTTTTTAAACCCTAGAATAGGGTTTGGTGAAAGTGATGGAGAAATGGAGTATGGTGGATGACCAGGAACCCTAGGTGGATTGATTTGAAGCTATGGAAGTTAACACACACCCCTACAACAAGTTGGTAAAGCTTGGAGGTTAAGTGGCCTTTAGGGAAGAGTAAGGGCCAAAGGTGAGATAGTGGCAAGGCACCAAGATTGGCTTGGTTAGGATAATGCAGATGATAGTAGGGTTGGCCAGGAGAACCAAGGGTTCCTAGTAAGCACTAGGGCCTATAGGTTAAGAAGGTGGAGAGTGACACCAAAGGGGTTTGCCAAGGTGAAACCCAGAGCATGGGACAATGAGTGTCTCATCCAACCCTACCCTATCAGATTGGTATCAGAGCAAGTAAAAGATTTGGGAATAGAATAATATATGTTAGAGGTTGAGTCAAGTGATACTACCATCATGGTGGCAAATGCACAATTGGCCAAGATGGTTGAAGAGCAGGAGGAAGACAATAGGCTATTGAGGGAAAGAATAGCCCAACTTGAGCAAGCTGTGAGGAGTGCACAATTTGAAGGAAGGATACCAAAGGAAGAAGAGGTTGTAGAGGAAGAAAAGACCCCTTAACCTAACCATGTCCTGAAAGAAGAGCCTTTCTTGAAGGCATTGAAGGCCTTGAGTGGAAAAGCACTTGAAGGCATACCACTATTTAGTGGAAAAATGGAAGCTGATTTAGTTCTGGACTGGATAGAGGGAATGGAAAACCATTTTGAGTGTGATGGAGTCACTGAAGCACAAAAGGTAAAGGTGGTCAAATCAAAACTAAGAGGTTTTGCCTTGACATGGTGGAAATTCATTCAGACAGAGAGGGAAAAAGAAGGTAAGCAACCTATTTCAACTTGGAAAGGAATGGTTGCCAAAGTAAGAGAAGCATACGTGCCAGATGATTATGAGATTTAGTTACACAAGAAGAGGCAAAGCCTAAGGCAGAAAGACCAAGATGTGAATACCTACATAGAGGAGTTCCAAAAACTTTGTATGAGGTCTAATGTTTCAGAAGATGAGAGTCTCAAGGTGGCTAGGTATCTTAATGGCTTGAAGTGGAACATTCAAGAGGAGATGGCTCTTTTAAGTCCCAAGATAGTACACCAATGCTATCAATTGGCCATAAAGATTGAGGAAAGGAACAAGAGGAAGTAAGGCTAGGCTTCTAAGGGTAGAGGCAAAGGCAGGGATCAAAGAGATCAAAGAGGATAGCGAGGTGGTTACCAAGGAAGAGGAAATGACCAAAGAAACCAAGGAGAGTCTAAACTCACAGAGCATGGAGGAGAAACATCTTCTAGAGGAGGATATCACAGAGGAAGAGGACCTCAAGGAGGTTCAAACAGAGGAAGAGGAGCAGGCAGGAGCAACTCATATTTTGCAAACATGAAATGCTACCATTGTGGTCAAGTTGGACATCTAGCTTATAGGTGCTTGGAGAAAGCATCTTCATCAAGCAATGAGAAGAGAGTGGCTTATGCACAAGAGGAAACCATGAGTCCTAAGTCATCTGAGGTCAGTCATATTGAATCTGAGGTAGGAGAGAATCTAATGTTTAGTAGGGTTTTGATTAGAAAACTGGTCAAAGAAGAACCAAAACAAAGGAGAGCTCTATTTAGAGTAAGATGCAAGATACTTGGAAAAGTGTGCAAGGTCATAGTAGATTCAGGTTCAATAGACAATATCATCTCAGAGGAGGCAGTAATGAAACTGAAATTGGAGAAGGTACCCCATACTAACCCTTACAAGGTCACATGGCTAAACAAGGGACAAAGTGTTTTAGTAAATGAGCAAGTAACGGTGGAGTTTTCTATTGGAGGGTACAAGGACAAGTTAATTTGTGAAGTGTTACCCATGGATGCATGCCATCTACTATTGGGCAGACCATGGTAGTATGACAGAAGTGTCATAAATGATGGGAAAGAGAACACCATCTCATTCAAGAAGGATGAGAAGACTTTTAAGTTGCAGTCACTGTTAGAAGAAGAAGGACAGTCAAAGACAACAAACATCATGTTGAGCAGTGGTAAAGAGTTCCTTAACAACCTACATCAAGGGAGTGAAGGATATGTGGTTGTGTTACAACCTAAAGAGGAAGATAAGGCTGAAAAGATAGTCCTACCATAAGTATTCCAAAAGTTACTTGAAAGGTACAAGAGCATAGTTAGTGATGGTACACCTGCAACTCTACCACCAAAGAGAGCCATAAGTCATCAAATTGAATTCATACCTGGAGCTTCATTACCTAACAAAGCAGCATACAAACTTAGACTAGATCAGAATCTAGAGGTAGCTAGGAAAGTGCAAGAGTTGTTGGATCAAGGATTGATTCAAAAGAGCATCAGCCCATGTGCAGTACCAGTGGTTTTAGCAACCAAGAAAGGAGGTAAGTGGAGGTTATGCACTGATTCTAGAGCAATAAATAAGATCACCATTAGGTATAGGTTCCCTATTCCTAGAATTGAAGACTTAATGGATTGTCTTGGAGGAGCTTAGTACTTCACTAAGTTGGATCTCAAGAGTGGATACCATCAGATCAGAATCAAGGATGGAGATAAGTGGAAGACAACTTTTAAGACAAATGATGGATTGTATGAGTGGAGAGTGATGCCATTTGGTCTCTCCAATTCCTAATGAAGTGCTTAAAGAATTTACAGGGATATTTGTGGTGGTATACCTTGATGACATCCTCATATACAACAAGACAACAAAAGAGCATTTGAAACACGTGGAGTTGGTTCTTAGAAGGTTGCAAGAGGAGAAGTTGGCAAGCAATCTAGAGAAGTGTGAGTTCCTTAATCAAGAGCTTGTGTATTTTGGTTTTGTAGTGTCCAAAGGATCATTGAAGATGGATCCAAGCAAGGTGGAAGCTATCCTAAACTGGCCTACACCAACCATAGGGACTAAGGTAAGAAGTTTTCATGGATTGGCTCAATTTTATAGAAAATTCATAAGGAACTTTAGTGGTATATGTGCACTAGTCCTAGATACAATTAAAGGAGGCTTACAAACTAAGTTTGTGTGGAATCAAGAGGTTGAGAAAGGGTTTGAGAAATTGAAACAAGAGGTGGAAACTCAACCTACTCTCTTATTACCTAGTTTTGACAAGTTGTTCACTGTTGAATGTGATGCAAGTGGAGTGGAAATAGGAGGAGTGCTAAGTCAAGAGGGCAGACCTATAGCCTTCTTTAGTGAGAAGCTCAATGAAGCTAAAAATAATTATTCAACCTATGACTTAGAACTTTATGCTTTGGTTCAGTCACTTAGGAAATGGAGGCATTACCTTCTACCCAAGGAGTTTGTAGTCTTTACTAACAATCAAGCATTGAGTTTTATCAACACTCAAGAGAAGTTGAGTAATAGACATTTGAAATGGATGGAATACATCCAAGATTTTACCTTCACCATCAAGCACAAGAAGGGACAACTAAACAAAGTAGCAGATGCACTAAGCAGGAGGTTGTTGACATTGCAGGAGATAAAAGTGAAGAGCATAGGGATTGACAGTTTCAAGGATCTCTATGGGGAAGATGAAGACTTTTTAGAGGTCTATAAGGTATGTTCTAACTTTGAGAACCATTTCCAAAGCCAATACTCTGAGTATACATTGAAAAGTGGGTTATTGTTTAAGGGAAATCAGTTATGTGTTCCAAGAGGGTCAATGAGGGAAAATCTGATTCAGGAAAAGCATAATGAAATTCTTAGTGGACATTTTGGCATCAACAAGACTTTAGAACTAGTGCAAAGATTCTATTACTGGCCTAAGTTGGTAAGAGATGTTAGGAAGTATGTGGAACAATGTGTTGTGTGTATGAAAGCTAAGGGAGGAGCTAGTAATGTTGGTCTATATCAACCCCTACCCATTCCTAACAGACCATGGGAGTGTGTGAGCATGGATTTTGTGGTAGGCCTTCCTAAGACCAAGACTGGTTTTGACAGTGTTTATGTAGTGGTAGACAAATTTAGTAAGATGAGTCATTTCATTCCTTGCAAGACTACTCATGATGCTAGCTACATAGCTCATCTTTTGTTCAAGGAGGTTGTAAGGATCCATGGATTTCCTTTGAGCGTTGTTTTAGACAGGGATGTGAAGTTCATGAGTCACTTTTGGAAGACTCTATGGAGTAGATTGGGCACAAATCTGTCTTTTGGATCAGCTTACCATCCTCAGACTGATGGTCAAATAGAGGTGGTTAATAGGGTGCTAGGTAACCTTTTAAGGTGCCTAACTAAGGAGTATGGACAAACATGGGATATGGTTATCTCACAAGCTGAGTATGCTTATAATGATAGTGTGAACCGAACCACAGGGAAGAGTCCTTTTGAGATTGTGTATGGAATGCACCCAAGAGGGATATGTGAGCTTAGAGATCTTGGAGCTATGGAACATAGAAGTGGAAATTCAGAATATTTCAGTTAGACCATGAAGGAGATTTAGGAGCAGGTAAAGAGGACAGTCACTGAGGCTATACAAAAATTGAAAGAAAAGGCAGATATGTCAAGGAAGGATGTACAATTTGCAGTAGGGGACTATGTTATGGTACACCTTAAAAAATAAAGGTTGCAGAAGGGAATGTCAACCAAGTTGCAGATGAAGAGAGTGGGTCCATGCAAGGTATTGGCCAAGTATGGGTAGAATGCATACAAGGTGGAGTTACCTACCGATCTAGGGATCTCTCCAGTGTTCAATGTAGCTGATTTGATCAAGTATAAGGGGAAAGTCCATGATGTGGATTAGAACAGTCAAGAGATCTTCAAGCACATCAGTAATGTACCCTTACCTAATCAAGATAAGCCTCAAGCAGAGAAGATCTTGGAGTCAAGAGTGGAGAAGGCTACAAGAAACAAGGTGTACATGGAGCACCTTATCAAGTGGAAGAACAAGCATTAATAAAAATCCACATGGGTACATGAAGACCAGTTCAAGCAGTTGGTTATTGACCTGTCCTTGGTTCCTCCTTCCATTCCTTAGTGTTTGGGTTGAGAGGGGGAGAATGGTGCAGGAGCACCAAGGTAACATTGGGAAACACTAGGCAATTTTGGAAGCCTAGGAAGAAATTTTGTGTCTTGATACTTCAAGGTTAGGTTGACCATTTAATTTTGAGTTAGTGGTGTTAGAAGATGTTAGGATGAAGGTTGATCAATAGCATATGGTAGATGGTAAGAATTGCACAATTTGTTTTCACTAGGACTCACTAGAATTTGGTAAATAAAGCCAAAATGTTGCAATTATGCAATTTGGGCTTAATAGGGTGGTTATGTCTGACCAAGGGGAGATGTAACCACTTATGAACCCTTAAAATACTAACCTCGAACTGGATTTGGGGTTGGAAAAAGCTTTGTAACTATTGGAGTTTACGGATCATATGAAAAAGAAATGAGTTTCTTGAAATTTTTTGGTTTTTAGTGCTTATTTGTGTGTTAATGGAGGGTTCTAGGCACTAAACAATGTGTGGCACATGTGGTATTTGTTTTCCAAGCTTTTTGTAGTTAGTAGTTGGTTTGTCTTATCAAATTCTAGCCTTGTTCTTTGTTAGTTTTGTTTCTTTCATTGCTGATCAAATTGGTTAGCTATTAATCATGGAGTCTTAGACCTCTCTTGTCCACTGTACCTGGTGTATAGTCTATGGGGAAATGAGGCTAAGCTCCATTCCTATACTTATTTTAGATTTAGAAGTCAGTAGGTGTCAAGGAAGCATGGTGAAGATCTTTCTCTAGGTGAGCTGGCAGTGCCCGGCTAGGAAAGAACAGTGAAAACCAAGCCCTAACGTTGCAGGAGTGTCAATCCCTTAGAAACCCAAGGTGTGTGGTGGATGCAGGAGTCCTTGCAAAGGTTTGGAAAGGAGGTAGAGTCTTCACCAATCCATTTGGTGGGTAAAAGAAGCAAATAGATCACTGCCTGGTCAAGAAATGACCTAAAAATCCCTAAATCTAAAAAAGGGTTACGCCTGTGTATGGCCTATGAAGGCCTATAACCTCTAAAATCCTTGAGAGGTAGGAAAATGAGCTAGGGTCTCAGAAGGGAGTTTGTGATGTTCTTTAGGGAATTTTGGAGATTAAGCCTACTTTCTCGGGTTAGGAGGCCTAATTGGGGTTCAAGGGCTACTAGCCCTTTTTAAACCCTAGAATAGGGTTTGGTGAAAGCAATGGAGAAATGGAATATTGTGGATGACCAGGAACCCTAGGTGGATAGATTTGAAGCTATGGAAGTCAAAACACACCCCTGCAACAAGTTGGTAAAGCTTGGAGGTTAAGTGGCATTTAGGGAAGAGTAAGGGCCAAGGGTGAGATAGTGGCAAGGCACCAAGATTGGCTTGGTTAGGAGAATGCAGATGATAGTAGGGTTGGCCAGGAGAACCGGGGGTTCCTAGTAAGCACTAGGGCCTATAGGTTAAGAAGGTGGAGAGTGACACCAAAGGGGTTTTCCAAGGTGAAACCCAGAGCATGGGATAGTGAGTGTCTCATCCAACCCTACCCTATCAAGAGAGAGATAGGAGTGAGTGAGTGAGATAGAGGGAGTTGAGAGAGGGAGAGGGAGTAGGAGGGAGAGATGAGAGAGAGAGAGAGAGAGGGGGGGAGAGTGGGAGAGAGGTAGAGGGTAGAGGATAGAGGGTATATGTGGGTTAAGGGGTGTAGGGAGAGGGAGAGAGATAGAATTAGGCTTCATGGGTTGAGGGTATAATGGTTAAGGTAGAGGGTAGAGGAGAGAGATAGGAGTGAGTGAGTGAGAGAGAGGGAGCTGAGAGAGGGGAGGGGGTAGGGAGGGAGAGACGAAAGAGAGAGAGAGAGGGAGGGAGAGAGAGAGAGGGAGGGAGGGAGGGGAGAGATATAGAGGGTAGAGGATAGAGGGTAGGCATATGGGTTTAGGTATATATAAGGGTAGAGGGTAGATGGGAGAGAGATAGAATTAGGTTTAGTTTGAGGGTATAAGGGCAGGGTAGAGGGTAGAGGGAGAGAGATATATGAGTGAGGAGGAGAGAGGGATGGAGAGAGGGAGAGGAGGTAGGGAGGGAGAGACGGAGATGGAGAGAGAGAGAGGGAAGGGAGTGGGGGAGAAAGAGGTAGAGGATAGAGAGTAAAATGGTTAAGGGTAGAGGGACAGCAGGGTAGAGGTGAGAGAGATAGAATAAGGGAGAGGAAAGGAAGGAGAGAGGGAGAGAGGTAGTGGAGAGGACGGAGAGAGAGGGAGGGAATGGAGAGAGATAGAGGGTGGAGGATAGAAGGGGTATGGTAGGGGAGAGATAGAATGGAGGTGGTGGAAGGTATGGATAGAAGGTAGAGGGAGAGAGATAGAAGGAGGAGGGAGAGAGGGGGTGGAGGTAGAGAGAGAGAGAGAGAGAGAGAGAGAGAGAGAGAGAGAGAGAGAGAGGGACAGGGTGGCAGCAGGTGGAGAGTAGGGGATAGATAGATCTTTAGGGTTTTTAATGGGTTGAGGGCAGGCGGCTAAGGGTAGAGGGTAGAGGGGAGAGAGATAGAATTAGGGCTTAAGGATTGAGGTATAAGGGCAAGGGTAGAGGGTAGAGGGAGAGAGATAGGAGTTAGTGAGTGAGAGAGAGGGAGTTGAGAGAGGGAGAGGGGGTAGGAGTGAGAGATGAGAGAGAGAGAGGGAGTGAGTGGGAGAGAGATAGAGGGTATAAGGGTTAAGGGTTTAGGGTTTAAGTGTTAATGGTAGAGGGTAGAGGGTAGAGGGGAGAAAGATAGAATTAGATTTTAAGGGTTGAGGGTATAATGGTTAAGGGTAGAGGGTAGAGGGGAGAGAGATAGAAGGAATGAGTGAGTGAGATATAGGAAATTGAGAGAGGGAGAGGGGTAGGAGGGAGAGATTCGAGAGAGAGAGAGAGGGAGGAAGTGGGAGAGAGATAGAGGGTAGAGGATATAGGCTATAAGGGTTAAGGATAGAGGGTAGAGGGGAGAGAGATAGAATTAGGGTATATAGGGTATAAACAAAGAGATAGAAAAGAAATCTATTAAAAAACCAACTTTCTTATAACATGAGTGCATTTTGAAGAAGTAGAGATATGATCATTTTTAGCAAGAAATAATGCACTCGTGTTATATCATGAGCACATTATAACATGAGCATGTTTTGTCTTGCCCTAATAATGGTAAAAAATTAATATACCCATGATCTTAAGGCCCACATTCTATATATTCTGCTAGTTCTGTGCATGCTCCAATAAAAAGTAGCTTTTGGATGCTGTTGTGAAGTGTGCATAGTTGTTTTTCACATTCCACCACCTTTTTCATGAACTTTCCACCACCTTTGCATGAAATAGCAGAGTTTTCACGTTGAAAGGCATATAATATCAATTCAAGTTTGAATTTTAGTGAAAAATGATATAAAATTGAAGTTTGGAGGGGAATAAGCTTTTGAAAAAGTCAAATTGTTGAGGATTTTGAAGAGAGAAGAAGCTAAGGCTACATAATTGGGTAGAACTCCTCCATTTGAAACTCTGGTTTTTTAGGTATGTGAAGTCTTTACACATTTTCTTTCATTCCATTATGGATTGCTTTCATTTTTGTTATTTTGCATATTCCATGTTGATCATTGTTTGCTTGTCATTATAACGTTAGGTTGTCAATGCACATTTTAAATTACACAATTCTATACACTGACCAATTACATTTTTAAACCACATATCTTTGAGGCATTTTGTTATTTAACTATTGACTTACCTTGTGTATGCTTCCACAATATACATATATATATATGACATACGTTTTAAGGAAGTAAAATAAAACATCATTTCTCAATCCTAAATTATGGATGTGCATACCACTCTCTGAAGCTTTCATTAAGGTATTTTTTCAAATAGTTATACCAAGCAGCTGATTGCCTTGTCTATGCTACCAAATTTATCATACATGTCTCTAAAAAATTGAATATACTCCTCCCACATTGATAGATCTTAGAAGCTATTTTGGTTTTCATCTCTATTTCTAAATTTACCTCATCACTTTTAGCTATGATATATTTTAAATGTTTCCTTGATTAGTCTACCTACAAGGGATTCTAACCCTTCTCTCCACTGTTACAAGACTCTTTATTCAAGGCTAAGTTAGCAACATGGGGAAAGGTGCAGAAAATATTGCAATCATGGCTCAAAATGGAAGCATGGACAAAGCATTTGAATTGTTTGACAATAATGTTTTCATATAAATGTATGCAAAATATGGTAGCATTGATAAGCTAGTGAGCTCACTCACTAGCCTACCAATGTGGTAGGGTTGAGAAGGTAGGGGCAGCGTATGCCTCATAGAAATGGGGTCTCACAGTGACCATGAGACCCATTTCTATGAGGCATATGCTACCCCTACCATCTCAACCCTACCGCATTGGCAAGCTAGTGAATGAGACCCCAATGTAGTAGGGTTGAGAAGGTAGGGGCAGCGTATGCCTCATAGAAATGGGGTCTCATGGTGATGTACATCACCATGATACCCCATTTCTATGAGGCATACACTACCTCTACCATCTCAACCCTACTGCATTGGCAAGCTAGTGAGTGAGCTAGCTTGCCAATGCTCCACTAGCTTGTGAATGCGGTAGGGTTGAGAAGGTAGGGCCAACATATTCCTCATATAAATGGTATCACCATGAGACCCCATTTCTATGAGGCATACGCTGGCCCTACCTTCTCAACCCTACCGCATTGGCAAGCTAGTGAGTGAGCTAGCTTGCCAACTCTCCACTAGCTTGGCAATGCAGTAGGGTTGAGAAGGTAGGGCAGTGTATGCCTCATAGAAATGGGGTCTCATGGTGATTACCATGAGACCCCATTTCTATGCATATGTTACCCTACCTTCTCAACCCTATCACATTGGCAAGCTAGTGAGTGAGCTAGCTTGCCAAAGCTCCACTACTTACCAATGCAGTAGGGGTTGAGAAGGTAGGGGTAGCATATGCCTCATAGAAATAGGGTCTCATGGTGATGTAAATTTCTATGAGGCATATGCTGCCCCTACCTATACATCACCGTGAGACCCCATTTCTATGAGGAATATGTTGCCCCTACCTTCTCAACCCTACTGCATTAGCAAGCTAGTGAGTGAGCTAGCTTGCCAATGCGGTAGGGTTGAGAAGGTAGGGGTAACGTGATAGCAACCTAGGTGGTGAATACCCCAACCAACTCAAAATAATCAGACTGAAACAAGAAACTAGCCCCTTAAACACTATACACTCAACTTATCCCCAACACACACCTAAAGGCTTATAGCCCTCCAAAACTGCTTTTTCTCAATATCTTTTAGAGAAGGCTATATAGAGACCTAAAAAACATCATTTGAGACACAATTAAACTCCTAACATGACATACCAAAAGGTTTCAAGAGGTTTCTTTGCAACAATATTGAAAACCAATATGCTGCCCTACCTTTTAGGCCACCAAATAGCCCTCTTTTACAAAGGAGGTACCTCTAAAACACTTTATTTTCACCAAATCTCAAATGAAAATCACTAATTATGTTACAAAACAACAAATTCCACCATTATTTCTCAGAGCCTTGACCTCTAGAATGTTGTACCACCAAACCCTCAACTTTCATGCAAATAACCTAGGGTTTATTGAAAGTCTTGACAACCATGCTTACCAGACCTCACCAATGCCAACAACACTTCAAAAATACCCTAAAAAAACTCAAACAACCATTACATGGAAGGTTCCTTCAACATTTCATCAAAACCCTTCTTTAACACCCCATTTACACAAGGAAAACAATGTAATTCTGCCATAGGGCATCACCCAATTTCAAACAACTTACTTCCTCTACCTTTAGGACCATGTGGAAACCTAACCTATCATATGACAAGTAATTCCACTGAGATACAAATCATGGAAGTATGTGGAATGACTAGGACATCATTTAAATTTCAATCAAACCCTTGACTGGCCTTTAACAGGCTGTTTCAGGAAAATAAAGAAATCTCCCTCAAATCTAAATGTTAGACTCTTAAACCAAATTAAAATGAGAGTTAAAACATGCTTCTATATGATACAATGAATTTCAAAGAAATTGCAAATAGTACGGGTCCGTACAGTGCTTGAAAATTTCAAAAATATAGAGAAATAGCATAAATAATGTTGTATTTTGATTGGAAATATTCCTTACAGCATTCAACAACCCATCTTCGAGCCTTTTGGAAGCTTTTATACATTTTTCCTTCAAATTCCAACCACCCAATGCATATAACTGACTTTTAAAGTGCTATGTCCCTCCAACTTCCTAAAAGTTGCATTTTTTGAGATTTTTGCTTGTGACAACATTTACATTTTTTGCAACTTCTTACATTTTAACTCAAATGACTCAAAAACCACCCAATTACATATAAAATGGTCATAATATACCTTATTTAATATAGATAGACTCAAATTACTCCAAACTCCCTAGACTTACCTAATGACCCACCTATCAAACCTTTAAATGATCAAATTTGCAAATAAGGGCTTAGGTGCCCTTGCACCACAACATATGCCTCATAGAAATGGGGTCTAATGGTGATGTACATCATCGTGAGAGCCCATTTCCATGAGGAATATGTTGCCCCTACCTTCTCAAAAAATTACATAACCAAGATTGAAAAAACTTGAAAATTGGACTCCTATGGTGCCCCTGCACCACCTTTGTCTATGCTAGAAATACTCTTGTACAAGATGATTGTAAGTATTTTTTATGAAGCCTTGAATGACATATATTTCATTTATTTGAATGGATAAATTTTTTAGGAAATAATATTCATCTCATTACCATGCTACAGATAAAATCATCCATGATGCCAAAGAAACAAAGAAGGAATAAACTAATAGATGAAGAGTATGGCACCTTCAACTTAGCAAAGGAGAGAACAGGTGGTGGCATATCGTGAAAAGAAGAAATTGGATACGATTGATGAAAAAAAGCCAATTGAAGAGGAACCTCAACCATCAAAAAGAGAATAGGCATTGGCAGCACAAAGGGCATGAATGTGAAAGAGTCATGGTAGGACAGATTCAGATACCGTAGTTGGAGACACTCTATCTACCAGAAGTGAATACAAAGTCACAACATTAAGCACTAGTGAATATGGAGGGACACCATATACCATAAGTGAATATGGAGGGACACCATCTACCACAAGTGAATATGGTTGGACACCATCCACTGCATCTCAAGTTGAGAGTACATCATCACTCGGATTTGACGAAGAAGGTATGCCATCATCCCCACGTGAACCTCAAGGTATGTCTTCTACTCCACCCTTGATCGAAGGTATACAATCTATCCCACCTCAACTAAATATTGATGAAATTCCTAATGTTGAGATGTATGTACCTAGGAGAACACCACCTAGAATTTTGCATAGAAAGCCAAAGTATTTGATTAATATTGACGAGGATATTTTGTAGCACATGGAAGGTAAGATTTCAGCACGCACTTGTAGAAGATATGTTGATAAGATTTGTAAATTCTTCTTTGAAAGGTTAAATAAGACTGTAAGATGTCAACTATTTGTTGAAATGATGTGGAGTATAAAGTATAGAAACATCATGAAGACTCTTGGGTTGAGAACATCAAATACATCAAGTGAAAATACTATTGTGAAGAATCTAATGGATGGTTATGAGAGTGTGGGTAAGACCTCATGCTCAAAGGATAGTAATGTCACCCAACATGTCATTACATCGACTTTGGTAAGCATTCAAACAAAGAGAGCTCATCTCATTAGAAAGACGAGTGAACAAATGAGAATTAGTAGAAAAAATTTATCAAAATCCATTCAAAGGTGACAAAGAATTGAGGGCACCGATTCAAATGAATTATGGGCATTCTCGAGGAGACTTCCACAAAAAGATAAAAAAGTTATTGAAGCATTGAGAACACTAATTGAAGAGTATTGGAAGAATAACACAAGGCCATCTCCGAATCAAAGGGATGTGGTAAGAAGGAGAATCGGTAGTTGGAACCGTGAGCCACATCCAAAGCATTTTTTGGATATGACTCAAACCCAATTTTTTCATATGACTCAAACCCAATTTTTTCATAAATTCTAAAAGGATTATCCTCAAATTAGTATTTGTCAAAGATTTTTTGAAATTCTTAAACGTTTTTATGTCAAGATAAATCACACATGCACTACTTGTTGCTATAGACTACATATTGAATTCTCTAACCATTATGATGTTTATCATTCTATATGTTTAGATTTGCATACTAACAATGTTTTGTAGGATTGTGGCATAGAAGCCCAACCAAAATATTCAAGATAGTTCTTATCAAAAATTTTATGTGAAATAGAAGATGTCCAAATATTCTATAGGATAGCATGCTTCAATGGTTCATGCGAGCGTTGCAGTGGCTTGCAACGTATGTTAGTATGTCAACATATGGAAAGCATAGATGAGGTGGGACAAAAATTAGTAGAGTTTGGGAAGTATAAAACGGTGGCATACGCTACAAAATATGGGTCTCAAGCAAAAAGGTGTGATTTGGTTATTTAGAAGATTCAAGTGTATCAGTTTATGTCCATGTTTCAAGACAATATAGTGTATGAGTATGCAAGGCATACCCATAGAGCTCGATGGCTGGAAACGTAATTCAAGCTATGCAAGGACACATTTATAGTTTCTATCATAGTATCAGTGGTTGAATTTGCAAAGAACTACACTCTACATCCACAGCATGAGGTGCAGTCATAGTATTACAACTCCACACAGGTTTTGATATTTATGCACATAGCATTCATTCATGCAACTGATAGTATAGAGGACCAAAGGAAGGTATTGAGGGAGTATCACTTTTATATTAGTGATGATCACACACATTCTCTACAGTTCATGCAAGGTTGCTTCAAGATTTTCTATAGTGATTTGGCTCAAAGGAGCATAGCATACGGTCGACATATAATATGGCTGGATAACCCGCGCAACAACTCAAGAACCACCCACGCCCCAACGGCCCAAACGTACGCACGTCAACGCTTTTTCAACATATGTGGAAATTTGTGAGGTCGGGCATGGAAAGGGGGGAGCATGATGGCGTGCAGGAGAACGCGATGGAGAATTAGTACGAGAAGAGCGCTATATAAAGACAATGCAAAGCTGACGATGCAAGATCAATTATCGAGGGTAATGCCTTGATGGGTTCAGTAACAAAGGTACGTCACTGCTAGTTTTTGGTCGATGGATGATACTAACATTGCACCATATGAGGATTGTTGTACACTAACAAGACCAAGTGAGCTACACTCTTTCCTTAGCTCAAATGAAAGTTCATGGAGTATCGATACACAAAAGATGGCATGCTTTTATTCTTCATGTACAATGCAAGCCTGGAATGATTGTGAATCAAGGGAGTGGGTTGACAAATGGTTGACAAGTTATCTTAGCCCATTTCACACATATCACTCCCTCCAAAGACAAACACGATGGAATCCTCATCACCAACTTTTGACCAATACACGATCTAGTTCACCAGGTAATATATCTACTATTTAGATTTTGAAATTCATTTTGATGATCTTACTATAGTGTATTCTCTAATGCTGACTAATTTCAAGAGATTTGCTGCACATAATGTAGGGCATGTTTATGCAGCTATTGCAGATGAAATAGACAATGAAGAGGAATAAAATATTACTTGTATCACCTCCAAAGGCATTGAACTAACACGATGGAATCATCAAATAACTTTGACCACATATCGGCCTAGTTCAACTAGGTAATATATCTACTGTTTTAGTTTTGAAATTCCATTTGATGATCTACTTTGTAGTGTATTCGTAATGTTGACTAATTCTCAAGAGACGGTTGCACATATCAATGTAGGGCATGTTTATGCAAGCATTGTAGATGAAGCCAAATGAAGAGGGAATAAAATATTACTTCAGGTCATTGTGTTGAGGCTCTGAAAAATAAATTGGAGGTCTCAATTATAGATGGAGAAACATCTATCACCCTACGTGCTTAGTTGTTGTTATCAGAACGGGCTTAGAAGGTACCCACATAAGAGTGTTAAACATTGGTTGTTTCAGACTTTGGACATGCATCGTAAGATTGTTCATTATTTGAACCTTGTCATGGAATCCAATGTTTTTTTGACCAAATATGGGGTAGACCTTTGAACAAGACCTTTTGGAAGGTCTGTGAGTCTGACCATGGGGCAATACTTGACACAATACAAAGTAGAGAAAACCCGAATGGTTCATTGGATTAATTTGTAAGTATGCACATTGGTTCTTATTAATTTATACTTGTATGTACATTAGTTTGTTTGATGCCAATGCTATCATCTTCTTTTAATTTTCCTATTTGAAGTAACCTCCTAAAAATTGATTGGTGTCCCCTTGCAGAAAATGCAAATTTATGAGCCATCCAAGAGAATCTCAGCCATAAAAGCAATGCAACATCCTTATTTTGATGATCTTGAAATCTCAATTATGATTTTAATCCATTACAAAAGTTTGTGTGAAGCTTGGTGAAGGAATTTCAAGTTATTCATTTGAAGCTAACCTTATCATGAGCACCTATGATGTAGACATTATAAGATCATCTCAATTTCAAGTTATTCTATTCTGAGAGGTGTTGTGTGTAATGAATATCTTAGAACTCCCAGTTGAAGATGTATGACTAGGAGTGACTAAGTTGAGGTGGCATGCCTATCTGTAAGTGCCTTCCATCTATTTTCATTTCATTTCCATTTTGGATCTCTTTCTTTTTCTTCTTTACTTTGCATATTTGTAAGTAAACTACTAAAATTGATTGGTCTCTCATTGCAAAAAATGTTGATTTATGAGCCATCATAGATAATCTCAGCCAAAAAAGAAATGCAACATCCTTATTTTGATGATCTTGAAAAATCTCAATTCTGATTTGAAGCCATTATAAAAGAGTGTGTGAAGCTTAGACAGGGAATCTCAAGTTACTCATTTTAAGTTAACGTCATAAAGAGCACCTATGATGTAGACATTATAAGAGAATCTCGAATGTATGAGTGATATTGTAAAAGATCTGTGAGAACGGAGTACCTAAGGAATTGTAATGAGATTTACTCAAATATTGAAATTTGGTGTAGGGGCACCAAGGTTATTGAGCAAATTTGGTTCATGTAAGTCTTAAGTTAGTTTTGTGTTTTGAGTTTTGTCAATTGAATAAGGTCATATTAGACCAATTTATAATGTAATAAGTCATGTTAGTTGGTTTTGGGGTCATTTTGTAGTTCATGTTGTATATGTGTCAAAATGATGTAAAATTGCAAAAATTGAAAACTTGTCAATGCGAAAAAAGTGCAAAAAAATGTAAACTTGAAGAAGCCCAAGGGATTCCAATCTCCATCCTTCCCTCAAAACTCAATCTTGGCTTATTTTCAACTTTTCATCTAGTCACTCTTGTAGGTCTGCAAACCTATTTTTCCCACCTTAACTCTCAGAATCCCTTAACAACCTCTATAATAAACCACCATTTTAGGCACCCATTTAAGCTTTCTTCAACATACATCAAACCCTCATAAGACTTTTAGATCAACTTTCACAAAACAAGCAAACTATGTTGTCCACAAGGCCAATTAGGCCAAATTAACAAAGCAACCCCCCTTTATTCTTCCTATCACATGCAAACCACCATTGGGCAGCATTAACTAGTCTACCAAACCACCAATTCCTCCACTTTTAGGGTATGATAAGCCCTCTAACATAACAAACCTCAAAACCCTCTTCTTTCACAAGTTAGGAAAGAGTTTATTGAAAACCCATACTCCAAACCTTCCCACAGCCAACCAAAGCTTGAGACACCATCAAAAAGGTCTACACAAGCTTTAAAGTTCAAGATATATTATTACCCCTTAAGATTTCTTCAAACCCTAGCTCTAAACCACCATTTTCCACTAAAAAAGGCACCATTTGACATCTAGGGCATCACCTAAAAACCATCTATTCACCTCCCTTGCACTCAAAACCTTGCACACATGTTTTATAACCCTAACTAAGCATTTCCACTGAGTTAAAGAAGCATACAATGGGTGGAAGGCTTAATATGACATTTTAATGCACTCAAAACCCTTAAAATAGTGTATACAGACTGACCCTCAGTAATTGGCTTCTAAAATGCACAAAATTATTTGAAATCCAACTAAACAAAAATTAAAATGGAGTTAAGTCTGCTTCCTAGTGAATTCCATCCAAAAAAGAGCACAATCACCCTATACAAAACCATACAGTTCAAGGAAACATCAGATTTCTAGTAAAAATATAGAAAATTGCAAGGAAATAATGAATTTTATTGATCTTCTAAGTATATGGTACATTTATGCTAGGCATGGTACATTTAAACTATTCATGGTCCTCTTTTGCACCCAAACATGCAGAATTTCTCTAAGCTACATTCAACTGACTCAATCCCTTAAGGGTCCAAAGTGCAAAAGGGAAGAAATCTTTGACAGGGTATTACTTAGAAATCGTGGTGCTTATGAAATCTCTATCAAAGCCTACGAGATCACATTGGGCCCCTCTAAAATAACCTCTCTCATTTTTTGTTATCTTAGAGTGGTTTTCCTATGGTGTCCAATTTTCACTTGATGGAAAAAGTGTTAAATGCAAGCAGTGCAAAGTTACAAAGTGGTGCAAATTTCGTTATGCAACCTGTGTGACCAAACATACTATTCCAATGCATTTGAATATGTATTTTTACACTAGGCATGGTCCTTTTTCACACCCAAACAAGTGGAATTGCTCTGAACTACATTCAACTGAATCAATCCCTTAAGAGTCCAAACTGCAAAATGGCTGCAAACTTCAACATGTTGTTACTCAGATACCGTGATGCTTAGAAACTTCTCATATTATCCTATTGGATCATGTTGGGTCTCTCTACAACAACCTCTCTCATTTTTTTCTATCTCGGGGGCATTTTCCCGTGGTGGAAGTATCACCTCTTTTCACTTTGGGGAAAGTTGTCAACGCAAGTAGCGTTGAAAGTTGCAAAGTGGTACAACTTTCATTCTCAACTTGTGTGACCAAACGACTATTCCAATGCATCTAAATGGGTATTTTATGTTAGATGTAGTCCTCTTTTCACACTAAACACACGTAATTGTTCGGAAGCACAACCGATCAATCCCTTAAGAGTCCAAAGTGAAAAATCGGCTGCAAACTTCAACATGTTGTTACTTGATATCACCGTGACACTTAGAAACTTCTCATCTGGATCCTAAGGGGATTGAGTTGGGGCTCCCCTCTACCTATCTCATTTTCACAGACTGAAGGAATTTTCCCATGGTGGCAATTTCACTTGGGGAAAAAGTTGTCAACCGCGCAAGTAGTTGAAAGTTACAAAGTGGTGCAGGATTTATTCTACAACTTGTGTGTGACCAAATCGCATCATTCCATCAAGTCCAAATAGGTATGTTTACGCTAGGAATGGTCCTCTTTTCACACGCAAACACTCTCGAAATCGCGAGCTATGGTCAATTGGACATCCCTTGGCAGTCCAAAGTGCAAAATGGCTACAAATTTCAACACGTTGTTACTTGAATACTATGATTCTTAGAAACTTCTCGTCTAATCCTATGGGATTGCATTGGGCCCCTCTATAATAACCTCTCTCATTTTTCACTATCTCAGAGGCATTTTTCCATGGTGGCAAATTTTCACTTGGAGAAAAAAGTTAACAACGTAGTAGTTGAAAGTTGCAAAGTGGTGCAACTTTCGCTTTGCAACTTGTGTGACCAAATAAACTATTCCAAATGCATTTAAAGTAGGTATGTTTACATCTAGGAATGGTCCTCTTTTGCACCCAAACATGTGGAATTGCTTCGAGCTACATTCAATCAGATCGATCCCTTAAGGGTCCAAAGTGCAAAATGGCTGGAAACTTCAGCATACTACTACTCAGATACCATGATGCTTAGAAACTTCTCATCTCATCCTATGGGATCATGCTCCGCCCCTACAATAACCTCTTTTCACTATCTAAGAGGCATTTTCTTGTGGTGGCAATTTCACTTGGGAAAACTTATCAAATGCAGAAGTTGAAAGTTGCAAAGTAGTGCAACTTTCATTCTAATAACCTCATGTGACCAAACGCATCGCCTAATGCTTTCCGATGGGTATGTTTATGCTAGGGAATGGTCTTTTCATACCCAAACATGTGGAATCACTCTGAGGTATGTTCAACCTACTGATCCCTTAAGCGGTCCAAAGTGCAAAAGGGAGCAAATCTTGATAGGCCATTACCGTGATCGTGGAGGCGAGGGACCCCTTCAATTGGAAGCCTACGAGGATCAAGTGTTGGTCCTCCACAATAAACTCTTTATTTTGTTATCTCTTTTGGAGTTCCTTTTCTATGTGGTGTCCAATTTTTACTTTTGATGGAGAAAAGTGTCAAATGCAAGTAATGTAAAGTTGTAAAGTGGTGCAATTTTGTTTTGTAATTGCGGTGACGTAAACAAACCGCCTTAATGTCCTGGACAGATATGCTTCATGCCAGAAACGTCCCTCTTCATACCCAAACATGCAGAAATGCCCAAGCCATGTTTAACCAGCTTGATCCCTTATGATGGCATGCAAAAAAAGCATAAAGAGAAACATACACACGACGGTTGAGAAGTCCGAGCTTTCCACACAAAAAGTGTATGATCATTGGTGCAGAGCACCTTGTTCCTCCATTTGATGAAGTAGGTCTAGTTTAGTGGTTTTAGTCATGATAATTTCAAATAAGGCCATGATAGGCCATTTTATAATTTTTCTTTTAGTTTTGAGTTAGTGTGGGGCCATTTGAGTCAATTATGTAAAAATGGCAAAATTGTCAAAAATGTTGTCAAGCAAAAATGTAAAAATTGCTCTCATGTGGAAACCCAATGGTCATGGGAAGTTGAAAGGTAGTTTTAGGCATTGTAAGGAGTTGGTTGAGGTTTATATATTTTGGAAACTCAAAGTTAGTGGTTGTTGAAGAGTTTGAAGGAGAATATCAATCAAATATCTATGTTTCTTTGTTAATTTATGTGCATTTTCTTCATTTCTAGCCTTTGTATGGGTCTGTACAGTAGGATTTTTCTTTAAAATGATCTGAATCTATTGTAGAATGGTTTTAGATTTTATTTGAATCCATTCTTGTGGAATTGTATTAAGTTCCAAGAAACTTAGAAGTAGATTTTTGAAACTGGTCTCAACTTGCTCATACAAGGGTTTGAGTGTAATATATTGAAATAGGCCATTCCACCTATTGTTTAGGTTGTGTATTAGTGGAATGGGTCTAATGTAAGTAGGATAGAGAGTAGAAATAAGAAAATAGCGTTGGTAAAGGCATTGGAAGAGATTACTAATGTTGCCCTTGTTGAAAATTTAGAATTTAGGCCTTAAAAGCAAGGCTAGAAGAGGTGAAAAGAAGAAATTTCTTAAGAATAAGTTATAGTAGGTTGGAAATAGGGCGAGGTTGTGGATTTTGATGTGTTAAAAAGGTTTGCAAGGATAGGGGAGGTCAAAAGAATGTTATGGCATGATGCCCTAGTTGGGAAAAGAGGGGTTTTGAATGAAAAAGAGAGGTTTGAGGGAGTAAAAGTGGGTAAAGTCAGAGGCAGCACAATTTGGTGGTTAATTAAGTTTGTGCAGGAAGAATGAAGAGTGTTGGAAGAGTTTTTGAGTTTGTATGAGGTCTGGATATAGGGTTTTCAATAAACCCTAGTGAAATTTAAGAAAAGTGAGGGTTTAGAGGATAATGGGGTTAGAGGGCCAATCACACCCTAAAAATTGTGGATTTTGTGGATTTATAGACTAGTAAATGCTTCCCAATGGTGTTTTGCAATTGGAAGAGTGATTGAGAGGGTGTTTCTTTGTTAAATAGACCTATTTGGGGGTCTAGGACAGTGTTGAAGCACCAGGTTGAGGGTTTTGTTTCAAAAGAGTCTCATGGGATTTTGAGGCATATGAAAGTATGTGTTAAAGGGTGTTTGAAAAGAATGAGGGTTGGAGAGATTGTTTAGACAATTTTAAAGTTATGTCAAGAAAGGTAGGTCTGCTAACCTATTAGAGAGACTAGGTGAAAAACTGAAAAACAAGCCAAGATAGTGATTTGGGGCAAGAAAAGTGGTTGGAAGTTCTTTGTATGGTGAAAGTGGATTGAAGGCCTCCCTATCAATGCATCAATCATCCTCAAGTCTAGAAAGCACAAGACATTTTTCAATTATCCTCCTTTCCTTAGCAACAATATACAACCAATTGTAAATGCGCATAAATGATGGAACTTCAAACATTTTATTTTCCTCACCAAAACCCTGGGCTGCAGCCATCACCACTCCGGAAACGACGGCCATACCGGAGAATTGGAGTCTAAGAGAAACAAGTGATGCTCTCAACACATTTCATTATTTGTGCGGACAAAGTCACCTGAACCATTTCTTATTTGTATTATAAATTATTAATTGCTTTCTCATGAGTCCATTCTCATACAAGAAATAATAATACAGTAAAAGTTGACATATAAATCTTTCACATGTTTATATGGTGATGGATCAAGAACATAACAATTCATTCTCGCGACTATGTGGATTATGTTGTGAAAATGTTTAAAGACTATTGAAGATAAATGTTTGTATGATAATGTGTCAACAAGTTAACTACTTCATCTACTATAAATATTATGTTTTGCAAGTGTTGTGAAGATTAGGTATCCTTTGCTTAATTGAGTTGTTCCAATCAAAGGATTAAAATATATTGGAATCCTTTTATGAATCATTTCATGGAATACCAATTGAAAACATGTTTTTGCTTTTAGACAAAGTTGCCTAGCATCGCTGATCTATTATTCAAGACTAAAACTACGAAGGACAAACAAATGACCAATGCCAGATAACCAATCAATAAGCATACATGAATAAGTCAAGCATGCAATACGCAGTCATGTAGCCAACAAGTACCAAAACATATAAGCCTTTGACACGCAATACATAGTATACATAAATTAATACAAAGAATATGCATGAATACAAGGTATACACATGAAAACATATAAGTCACAAAGTATACATTGGAATACATGTAAGTCACAAAGTATACACATAAGTAGTAAAGTATAAACTTAAATACATGTAACTCATATCTATTGGACCATAGATTTATAATGCAAATATGGACACCATTGATAAAAAATATTGTATTAACCATATAGTCATGTAGGCATACATCAATATATGTCGATATAAGTATAAAATATAGGTACAAAAATAGCCATATTTCACGAGAATGCCATATATAGGCATACAATATCAAATATATCCAATACAAAATATGTACGAAATTTCCATATAGGCATACAACAAAGGGCTTTGGAATAAAAATTCATTGCTCTTCATGCTCTCAAAATAAACTATTTCCTTTTGCTTGTTGATCGGATGGTGATACATCTGTCACTCACTTATGTTGTGGTCAAGAAGTGGTCTTAGTGCTCCTCCTAGGGTTTAGTTCTTGGTCAAGTCTTATCTATTACAATAACAGCAAAGACATAACTATATAGAAATTACATTATAAAAATGATATATTTAACAAAATAATCACTCTAACACCATCCGATGATCACTTCCATGAGGGAAATATTCAAATACCCATGTTGAGGCATCTTGAAGCCCTATATAAACCATCCAAATAGAAACTATACTACGAATCAATAATGGTTTAATTTTTCACTAACTAAGATCTATAACAATGAATGCAAATTGAAATTTAGTAATTTTCCTCATACCTCCCCTGTTAGAGACATCGAGGATTCTATAGTAGATGAAACACCGATCTCCATTACCCTTGTCACTTTCAGAGGTGTTTCTGCTTGCAATAGCTAAAACTAAAACAACAAATTATTCAATCACAAAAACTACAATAGTGATCCATCCATGACTTATAATGTATGAGATAATGAACAAAATTTTAAGTACTTATTAAACTATATATTTTTGACTATCATGCTTACTATTTTCCCCATGCATAGCTTGTTCAAAAGCATGTGTTTTTAGGCTTTTACCCATAGTAGCAAGCCAATGAACCATTTGATAAAATGCTTTCATAGACATGTATGTACAATAACTATGGTGGTATAGAGAAGGTAGTGAAATATTTGAAAAAATTCCTCAAAGAAATGGGGTCTCGTGGTGATGGAATGCCATTACAAAAAAATGCACGTCATGGCATTCCATCACCATAAGACCACATTTGTTTCAGACAATTCATTGCCTTCTCTATGGATTATTGCTTTCTATTATGCTTTGATAGAAAATTTTCCAAGCATCCATAGTTTGTTGGAAAGCATTTATTTTAGGCTTTTAGCCATAGCAGCAAGGAAGTGAGTAGTTTGATAAAATGCTTTGGTACATATGTATAGAAAATGTGGTATTATAGAAAAGGTGGTAAGTTGTTTGAAGAAATGCCTTGAAGAAATGTGGTCTCATGGTGATGGAATGACATTCCATTACCATGAGACCACATTTCTTTGAGGCATTTTATCAAACTACTAACTACCTTGTCTATGCTATTGCTTACTATTATGCTTTGATAGATTTTTTCCAAGTGAGGTACCTAAAAATCTGCAAGTGAAATCAATCTCAAACACTCATTAGAAGGGTTAGTTTAAACATGCAAATCTACAAATACCTCTATGAAATAACATGTATATGCTCAAGAAATGCCACAAATAACAAAAAAAAATCAAGAAGACATTACAAAAGCAAGACAATCACCTATTCCATATTGGATTGGTGTCAAATATGCAAATGAACCTTTCCCAATCCTTGCTCAAAAGCTGAAATGATGCAAATGCCAATATGATGAAGAGCAAAATTAGTTCTCAAACCAAGAGAGTAACTTTGCATAAAAGTTGTAGATGTGTTGATGAAGATTAAGGCCTTTATTTATAGATTTTCTTGATGAGAGATTGGCCAAATGGGTGAATGTGGGACTAAATGTAAACCAATGAAAGGAGGCCACTTGTCAAGTTGCCATAGGTTGAGGGATGTGCAAGATTTTGGAAATGTGCCCAAGAGAGGGAGTTTCAAATTCAAATTTGTGCCATAAATTTTGAGAGGGGGACATGAAAATGGGAAATTAATGCAATGTTGGAGGGGACAAGTCAACTTGTCCTCATTTTCAAACTTGGGGGAATATTCCCCATAAATGCCATGTTGAAAGAAAATAAGGATTTTAATAAATCAATAAATTGATTTATTTGTGCAAGTGGGATTATCTAGAGGATGTGATGGGTGATTAGGTTAGGATAAATTAGGATTAGGTTAGCTTAATGATGATTAGGATAATTTTGACTTTTATGACTTAAATATTTGATTTATTTAAATCAGAAAAGGATGGAAAATGCATTTGGATTTAATTAAATGAATGTTTGATTTATTTAATTAGAGGGATGATGTAAGACAAGTTGATTTATTTAATAATCCTGATTTACTTGGTGAATGGATTTGATGAATTTGATTTATCTA
>VDFB02195941.1:0-32703 GCA_007258455.2 Sequoia sempervirens | reverse complement strand
GACGATCTGGGTTGTCTTGCATCGATATTCTGAACGAAATCCATATCTCAGAAAAATTTCTCAATAAATTTGTCCGTTGGAGCACAAAAACCAGCATTCTAAAAATAGAAAGTTGCTCAAAACTTGTCTGAACATAGGCGAGTTTACAGTCATTCTTCAAGGTTTTCAATATGGAGTACACTCCCCTCGAGTTTGAGACCAAATCAGCATTATGTCAAAACTTCATCATCTCAGCTGAAGAACGAGAGAAGGTGTGATATGAGAAAAAAAGGAAAGGTATTAGAAAAGAGTTGTGCAATACTCTTCTGTTGGAAATCAAGCGAAGTGTCAAAAGCATAAAGTTGCAGAGCCGCCAAGTTATCAAATTTGTGAGTCATCTTTTCGGGCAACGATGTTAGAACTCATAAAGCAGTTGAAGAAGTGAAGGATTCTCTAAGTTTGATCATAGAAGGCGAGGAGATCTTGGAAAATCAAAATATTGCCTTAGATGGTATCAATGCACTTGACTGGGACCCAATTTCCTGCTTTTTAGCGGATATGATTGAGATTTAAAGCGGCTTTCATATAGAAGCCTATCTGCTTTCTATTTCTGGAATAATTCTTATCCGTTTTTTGAGAAGAGAAAGAAGATAGAGTGTAATAGTTGGCGTTTCCCACTTTTTCTGCTTTCTAGGGTTTTAGATGTTATCTTCTCTCTAGATTTAGTAATAAAGCTTGCTTGCTGAGCAAGCCCTAGATTGTGAAAGCAAGGAGATTTTAGGGTTCCCTACTCCTCTGCTTCTCTATAAATAAGAGCCTTTGCTCATTTAGTTTCTTTAACGGTTATTGTCATAGCAAATTGCGAGCTTGAATTGCAGCAAATTGTTATTCAGTTTCAGTTCACTTAGTTGAACCGTGCTAGTGAGAACAAAACGCTGAGCCTATTGTGCCTTCTATTTGTTGCTCAAGTATTGTTCATTTGTGTTGTGATAAGCAAATTGTTGAGCCTCTTTAGCCAACAAGGAGTTAGTGTGATTGCTGTTTCTATTGTGTAAGAATAAGATTGCAAGCCTCTTTAGCTGCAATTTCTTATTCCAGGCATGTTAGAAGTGAGTTTTGTTCCAGAAGTTCGAGTAATAAACTCATGAGCCTCCTTTGCCTTGATATAAAATCTCTGATTTCCGTTATTGGTGTTTTACTTTTATGATCTTGATTTCAACTTACATTGAAGTGTGTAGATGTTCGTTGAGAAAGAGTTTATCGAAGTATTTTGTCAGAAAATCATCCTTGTTCATTTCTAGTTTCTCTTGCTTTGCTTATTACTTGAGAAGTTAGAAACGCCTTTAGTTTAAGTTAGTCGTAGTTGAAGTTCTTAAATCAGAAAATCTTAGCTGCGGCGTTTGTGTTTTATAAACCTTGTGCTCTAAGCTGATCAAAAAGATAGGCAACTTAGTTTTAGTTTACTTTCTTGAATACCATCAGCAAGAGGGAGCTTCCCCTCCTAATTTGAAGAGCAGTTTATCTGTGCATAGCTGTCCGTTTCAAATACACATTCCAGAGGTGCGAATTTAAACGCCAACAAGGTTTTAAAACCAAAGATTCTAAAAATAGGAAATTGCTCAAAGCTTGTCTGAACATAGGCGAGTTGACAGTCATTCTTCAAGGTTTTCAATATGGAGTACACTCCCCTCGAGTTTAAGACCAATCATCTCAGCTGAAGAACACGAGAGAAGGTGTGATATGAGAAAAAGGAAAGGTATCATGAAAGAGTTGTGCAATACTCTTCTGTTGGAAACCAAGCTAAGTGTCAGAAGCATAAAGTTGCAGAGCCGCCAAGTTATCAAATTTGTGAGTCATCTTTTGGGGCAGCGATGTATTTCAAGAACAAAACTCATAAAGCAGCCAAAGAAGTGAAGGATTCTCTAAGTTTGATCACAAAAGTCGAGGAGATCTTGAAGGATCAGAATATTGCCTTAGATAGTATCAATGCACTGGACAAGACCCAGCTTCCTCGCTTTTTAGCGAAATGATTAAACTTCAAAGCAAATTTCTAGAAGTTTCTTCCGCTTTCTTTTCTATTCTTTGAACAATTCTTATCCATTCTTTGAAGAAGAGAAAGAAGATAAATGTAATATTTGGAGGCCCTTTTCCTCGCTTTAGGTGTTGACTTCATCTTCTTTCTCTAGATTTAGAATAAAGCTTGCCACGAGCAAGCCTTTAGATTGTGAAAGCAAGGAGATTTTAGGGTTCCCTACTCCTCTGCTTGCATATAAATAAGAGCCTTTGCTCATTAGTTTTCTTTAACTGTTATTGTGTTAGCAAATTGTGAGTCTGTATTGCAGCAAGTTGTTATTTAGTTTCAGTTCACTTGTGTTTATGATAGCAAATTGTTGAGTCTCTTTTAACCAACAAGGAGTTATTGTGATTGTTGTTTCTATTGTGTAAGAGCAAGATTGCAAGCCTCTTTAGTTGCAATTTCTTGTTCCAGGCATGTTAGAAATGAGTATTGTTTCAGAAGTTTGAGTAATAAAATCATGAGCCTCCTTTGCTTTGATCCAAAATCTCAGATTTCCGTTATTTATGTTATACTTTTATGATCTTGATTTCAACTTGCATTGAAGTGTGTAGGTGTTTTGTTGAGAGAGTTTATTGAAGTATTTTGTCAGAAAATCTACCTTGTCCATTTCTAGTTTCTCTTGCTTTGCTATTACTTGAGAAGCCAAAAACGTCTTTAGTTTAAGTTAGTCGTAGTTGAAGTTCTTAAAATCAGAAAATCTCAGCTGCGGCATTTGTGTTTAATAAACCTTGTGCTCTAAGCTGATCAAAAAGATAGGCAACTTAGTTTTAGTTTACTTTCTTGAATACCATCAGCAAGAGGGAGCTTCCCCTCCTAATTTGAAGAGCAGTTTATCTGTGCATAGCTATCCGTTTCAAATACGCATTCCAGAGGTGCGAATTTAAACGCCAACAGTTTTCTGGCGCCCACCGTGGGGCACGAGGCATAAAACAACAAAGAAAGCTTAGGCTTTATGTCACGGGTATGACTATCTGGCACCCTATTGCTTGATTCAGCAGAAGCAATGGGTGATAACAACAATAATGTTGGAAGGAACATGAGACATCCACCCCCATTACCTTGGGGTAACATCATTGGACCTTTGGCTTTGCAGGAACATCATGAATTGCCTAAGGGGTCGAGGAAGCACTTTCCACGGTTTCATGGCGACGGAACCCAACATCCTGATGATCATCTTTCAGCCTTCTCAACGGCCTGCGCCATCTTGCACGTGGAACATGAAGACATCGCAGTGCGTCTCTTTGTGGAGACTCTTATTGAAAATGCTGCTGATTGGTTCAGTCACTTAGAGCCGGGTATTATCACAAGCTGGGCGACTATGATCGAGAAATTCTTGGCGAGATTCAAGCCCGCTGAAGACAGTCATCTATTGTTTTCCCAACTTGCAAATTCAAAGATGGAGTACAACGAGCCTATGAGGGAGTTTGTAGCAAGATTTAATCGTCTTGTTACGCGGATTTCTTCTACACTTAATCCATCACCGGAGATTCTGATGAGCTGCTTCATAAATGCTCTTCCATCAGAGATAGCCTTCTTGTTGAAGACGGCGAAAGAAACAGAATTGAAGGATGCACAAAGGCACGCCATTGAGCTGGAAGATAATATGATCACTTCTGGCATAATGAAGAAGGATTCAATCAGACCTTTGGTTCAGAGTTCTGTAGATCCACTGCTACAGAAGATAGCCAATGAGGAGCTTGCACTACCACTACCACAATATCAACTTCAACAACAGTATCAACCTCAGCAACTGTATCAACCGAGGAGAAATGATTTTCAGCCTTACAATAGTTACAAGCCGCAGTTGCCAACACCTCCAACAAGACAAAAAGTTGAAGCTGCACCACAAGCAGTATTTTGCTCCTTTCATGATACCGACGAACATGCCGGTTCTACATGTCCTGAGAACTTAAGAATGAATCAGATTATGGGATATGTTGATGCTGCACCTAGTTCCAGTTTCGTCCCAACATCAAGTTCGAATGTTGTCTCACCACAAACGGACAACTTCGATGGCGACTCCGCAGCGGGATATTTTGAACCCATTATTGAAGAAAAAGAATACCTCTGCCACCGTTCTCTTGCAGCAAATCACGGAAGACACTCTTTTCCTACAGGTGCTTTGCACTTGCAAGCGCAGAAGGAAGAAGAGAGACTGCAAGCGCAAAAAGAAGAAGAGAGGAGGAGAGCTAGAGAACAAGAGAATGCTAAAGCGGTTGCTCAAGACCCATCTCCAACCAAGTTTGACATTGTAGATGCCTTGATGAAGAACACGGTGCAGATTTCTCAGCTGGAATATCTTCGTGATCATCCTGAGCAGCTGGACAGAATAATACAACATGCAAAGAAAGAAGCTTCAATTCAGCCTACATTGCTCGAGTCATCTGTTCCAGTGAAAGAAAAGCCTAAACCTTTCTTTATATCTTTGTGTATAGGAGGGTTTAAATTGAGCAATTGTATCATTGATTCAGGAGCCTCAGACAACGTAATGCCTCTACAAGTAATGAAGGCATTGGGACTCTCGTGCACAGAAACTCAAAACGAGTGCTATTCACTTCAGTCTGAGTTGGTACCATTGGTTGGACAAATGAAGAATACTCAAGTAAGGTTGGCAGCATGTCCAGAGAAAAGAATTGTGATGAATATCCTAGTGGCTGACATTCCACCTAGCTACGGGATGTTGTTGAGCCGGAGCTTCTGCAGAGATCTTGGTGGTGCAATGCAATTAGATTGGTCGTCTGCAACCATTCCTGTGGAGGAAGGTAGAATCAAGATAGAACCTGAACCCAAATCCCAGTTCATGGTGGTGAAAATCCCAAACCCCCCACCCCAAACCCTTCATCAAGCAGCAGGGCTCGGTAATTATGTGACGCTATCGGAGGTAGAAACTGAAGACCAAAATGTTGCTAGTCCAGAAAAGAGACCGACAGAGGATGCAAATTTATGGACAATACAGTTTGATGAGGGTTGTTCTAATACAGAATCAAGAGCAGGGGAAGTGATCATCTCCCCTAAAGAACAATTGTACCCATTGTCATATGGCTTGCAATTGGAATTCACTGAAGCTGAAAAAGAGGCGCTTTTATTAGGCCTCAAAAATGCCAAAGATATGGGATTTGAACTCCTATGTGTTAAAGGGGATGTGGAGTTGATCGATGAACCAATCAAAGGATATTTCCAGGTAAGAAAGGATCATCTACGGCATTATAGAAATCGGGTGTGGAACGCGATTGATTGGTTTGAAGAGTTCGACAACAAAGACATCCCAAAGATCGACAACAGAGTCATCTCGAAGATGAACGACAACAAAGTTGGTGACTCGGTGGTACCTACTTCCTTCCTTGCGCCATATTCTGACTTTTGTCAAGGTGCGTCTGGATGGATGTATGAAGATATGAGAATCTTCATCCCTGAAGATTTGTCTCCTGCGATACCAAAGAAAAGAGAAGTAAAGCCTTTCAGGCAGAAAGGACATCTTTCAGAGGTGGAGTAAATCTTTGTAATTATTTTTCTTTGTTTTTCGTGATGTGTTTCCCCTTTCCGTGATGTTTTCGTTATGTTGTATTTCCCCTTTCCGTAACAGTCCTGTCGTGTTTTAGGTGATTTTTAGGGAAGTCCAACTATTAGGTGATTTCTAGGAAGTCCGGTTATAGGTGACTAAGGAAAGTCTTGCAAAATAGGTGATTAGGAAATGATGCTGACTCCGATACCCAATGGACAAGGCACTAGTCTATGCTTAAAACTCCAGAGATTCTATGGTTCTCCTATGCCGTAAGTATCCGCCATGGTCCCCAAACAGAGCCAATGTTGTACCCCAAAATTAAAATTTTTGTTACACTTGGACATTTTGAAGAAATGAGTAAAAGTCTTGTTAAATCAGTCAAAAAGGTCAAAATTTGGGTGTGCATGTCTTGCATGAGAGGTTAAAACACAAAATTTTCAATTTCTGACGATCTGGGTCTGCTAAGAGCAGCTTAACCTACAAAACCCAGATCTCAGTTTTTCATCCCTAAATTTTAGGATAACTGCTATTTTTAGAAATTCTTCAAATAGTAAAGTTTTCCTGTTTTTCCGGGTTTCAAACGTGGATCGGCAAATTTTCTAAAATAGAAAATTCTAAAAATAGAAAAGTTGGTCTAATTGTACTGAATCGATTCTCGACATTGGTTCAAAATACTTCCATATTAGGTCAAGCAAAATGTAATCTCAAAATAATCAGCTTTTCCCCTCATCGGGTCTAACTTTTCTCGTAAGCATATTTGAGCCCGACAATGGAGGTCATTCGGCTGCCAGGCGTCAAAATCAACACTTAGGCGATCAACAGAAGATGAAACGATGAACATGCACGAGGAACGAAGATGAAGTTGAAAAATAATAAAATTTTCTAACACTGGTGACTTTGGGCGCCCCTGTTGAAGAAAGGCGCCCATCTTTTTAGGGCACCAAATGTCAGAATTAGGGTTTGTGCCTCCAATCAATGTTGTTCAGTTCTCTGTCAGCTTCGCAACGAATTCAACGGCGTAGTCATCAGGCGATCCAGTCATCCGGAATTCAAAGCTGAATAGGGAGGTTCCAAATAGATGTCAGAACGAGAATTTAAAAAGATCAAAAATTGACTAAGTGTTGAGATTTTGGGCGCCCCTGGTCAAGAAGGGCGCCCAGCTTTTTGAAGGCCCCGATTCAGCCGTTAGGGTTTGAGAATATGCTTGTTCTTTTCAGAGCTCAGCCAGCTTCGACGTGCCTGTCTCCGTCAGATCATCCGACTGCTCAATCTTCAGCAAATTCATATCAAAGATGAACATACAGAACGAAGTCTTCAAACTCTGAAATTTGAAAATCAGTAAAATGGCCAAGTCTGGAGGAAGTGGGCGCCCCTGGTGAAGAAGGGCGCCCAAGTTTTTAGGGGCCCCAACAGATGAATTTGCAGACGAGTGTCTAATGAGATCTCTTCACAATTTATCCAGCTTTCAAACAAGATACTCAGCACGCCTATCAGAGGTCGCAGTCGCCAGATACAAAGCACCGAACAGGGAGTCTGACGAGAGCTTAGAACAAAGATCCAGAAGCAAAACACAGGAAAGTGAAAATTTGACTAAGTATGGATGAAATGGGCGCCCCCAGTCAAGATAGGCGCCCAAACTTTTGAAGGGTTAAAATTCACTTTTCGACAAAATCTCTCCCAGAAGACCCCTCCTCATTCTTCGTCAGCTTCGTAACGAGCCCAGCCATCAGTGAATCCGACGCCTAGAACTCTAGATCTGACGAGATCATTTGAAAAAGAGCAAAGATGAAGAAAATAAAAATTCTAAGTCTGGTAAACATGGGCGCCCCTGGAGAGAAAGGGCGCCCAAGGTTTTGAGCACTGAGATGATAGAATTCGTCAACAAAGCATCTAAGATCACTTCAACAATTTCAGACGAGCTATCTAGTGAACCTGTCAAACAGTCAATTAGATCAACGTAGCTCTCGGAATCAAGATTTCATCGGAAGATCAAAGGGAAATGAAGAAATTGAAAATCATGAAAAAATGGCTAACACTGTGAAAGTTCGGAGCCCCTCGAAGGAAAAGGCTCCCATGAATTCAGAGGTCAAGATCAAGTTTTTAGCCAAAAGCTCCTCCAGAACATCTTCTTCAGAATCAGTCAGGCTCTGCCGTGAGCCACTCAGCTCGCTTGTCGGGTTGGTCTGTCAACGAGAAATCAGTGGTGAAGTAGCATGTAAAAATGAAGAAAAGTTGAAAAAGTCAAATTTTTGACTAACACTGGTAAAAATAAGCGCCCCTCTTGGAGAAAGGCGCCCAAAGTTTCATGCCTTAGAGAATTTTTGGAGATTTTCAAAATTTCAAGATTGCAAGAGCAGAAAGAGGCGTCCAAATTCAATGAAGCTGAGATTTAGGGTTTTGGAGATAAAAGCAAAAGAAAGCAAAGCAAAAACAAAACCCTAAGTCTATTTAACATCTTTCTTTTATGTATTTTCATTATTTTTGCAGGTAGCCTTCAAGGGAGAAAGTTGGAGCAGCAAGTTTGAGGAAATTTTTCAAGATTCAAGAACGTAGCTTGCTGGTTTTTCATCATATTTTTCAGACCAGCAACATAAACCCTTGCTTTTTCAAGCTTTTTCATCCAGAAGACCAAGGCATTCCATTTTTCAATCATCTGGGTCTTTTTGCCTCAATCTTCTGAAGGAAATTTTCAAGAACTTCATCAAGTTGCAGCAGTGCTTTTATTTTTGCATGTCAGGGAAAACCTCAGTGCTTTCAAATTTCAACCATCTGGGTCCTTTCCAATTAGTCTTCTGAAGAAAACCCATATCACAGCTTTTTTCAAGAAAATTTCAAAACCTAGGGTTACAAGGTTTTTGATCAAACGCCGTTTTTCTATATCTGATCAACCGGGTCCATTTCTAATTGTATTCAACAAAACCCATGTAAAGCAAATTTTTCGTAAAAATTGAAGAAATAGGTTTGGTTTTTCACCAAAATTCAAGATTTTCAAAAACGGACGATCCGGGTTAAGGTCTTGGTAAACGGTCCGAGCAAAACCATACTTGTGAAAAAAAAATTCCAAAAATTTGTCCGCTTGAAGATCTAAAACCAGCATTCTAAAAATAGAAAGTTGCTCAAGACTTGTCTAAACATGGGCGAGTTTACAGTCATTCTTCAAGGTTTTCAATATGGAATACACTCCCCTCGAGTTTAAGACCAAATCAGCACTATGCTAAAAATTCATCATCTCAGCTGAAGAACAAAAGAAGGTGTGATATGAGAAAGAGGAAAGGTATCGGAAAAGAGTGTTGCAATAATCTTCTAATGGAAATCAAGAGAGGTGTCAGAAGCATAAAGTTGCAGAGCCGCCAAGTTATCAATTTGTGAGTCATCTTTTTGGGCAGCGATGTTTTGCAAGAATAGAACTCATAAAACAGTTGAAGAAGTGAAAGATTCTCTAAGGGCAAAGAGATCTTGGAGAATCAAAATATTGCCTTAGTTGGCATAGATGCACCGAACCGGGACACCATTTCCAATTTTCTAGCGGATGAGATCGAGCTTTAAAACGGCTTTCATCTAGAAGCTTTCTTTCCCGCTTTCTTTCTATTCTTGGAATGATCCTTATCCATTCTTTGAGGATAAAAAGAAGATAAGATGTAATAGTTGGCGTTTCCCGCTTTTTCTGCTTTCTAGGGTTTTAGATGTTATCATCTTTCTAGATTTAGTAATAAAGCTTGCTTGCTGAGCAAGCCCTAGATTGTGAAAGCAAGGAGATTTTAGGGTTCCCTACTCCTCTGCTTCTCTATAAATAAGAGCCTTTGCTCATTTAGTTTTTTTAACCATGCTAGTAATAACAAAACGCTGAGCCTATTTTGCCTTCTATTTGTTATTCAAGTGTCGTTCAATTGTGTTGTGATAAGCAAATTGTTGAGCCTCTTTAGCCAACAAGGAGTTAGTGTGAGTGCTGTTTCTATTGTGTAAGAGCAAGATTGCAAGCCTCTTTAGCTGCAATTTCTTGTTCCAAGCATGTTAGAAGTGAGCCTTGTTCCAGAAGTTTGAGTAATAAAATCATGAGCCTCCTTTGCCTTGATCCAAAATCTCAGATTTCCGTTATTTGTGTTATGCTTCTATGATCTCGATTTCAGCTTGCATTGAAGTGTGTAGATGTTTGTTGAGAAAGAGTTTATCGAAGTATTTTGTCAGAAAATCTACCTTGTTAATTTCTAACTCTCTTGCTCACTACTTGAGAGGCAAACGTCCTTTAGTCTAGGTTAGAGTTGAAGTTCTTAAATCAAAAAATCTCAGCTGCGCGTTTGTGTTTTATAAACCTTGTGCTCTAAGCTGATCAAAAAGATAGGCAACTTAGTTTTAGTTTACTTTCTTTGAATACCATCAGCAAGAGGGAGCTTCCCCTCCTAATTTGAAGAGCAGTTTATCTCTGCATAGCTGTCCGTTTTCAAATCCGCATACCAGAGGTGCGAATTTAAACGCCAACAGTTTTCTGGCGCCCACCGTGGGGCACGAGGCATAAAACAACAAAGAAAGCTTAGGCTTTATGTCACGGGTATGACTATCTGGCACCCTATTGCTTGATTCAGCAAAAGCAATGGGTGATAACAACAATAATGCTGGAAGGAACTTGAAACGTCCACCCCCATTACCTTGGGGTAACATCATTGGACCTTTGGCTTTGCAGGAACATCATGAATTGCCTAAGGGGTCGAGGAAGCACTTTCCACGGTTTCATGGCGACGGAACCCAACATCCTGATGATCATCTTTCAGCCTTCTCAACGGCCTGTGCCATCTTGCACGTGGAACATGAAGACATCGCAGTGCGTCTCTTTGTGGAGACTCTTATGGAGAATGCTGCCGATTGGTTCAATCACTTGGAGCCGGGTATTATCACAAGCTGGGCGACTATGATCGAGAAATTCTTGGCGAGATTCAAGCCCGCTGAAGACAATCATCTGTTGTTTTCTCAACTTGCAAATTCAAAGATGGAGAGCAACGAGCCCATGAGGGAGTTTGTAGCAAGATTTAATCGTCTTGTTACGCGGATTTCTTCTACACTTAATCCATCACCGGAGATTCTGATGAGCTGCTTCATAAATGCTCTTCCATCAGAGATAGCTTTCTTCTTGAAGACAGCAAAAGAAACAGAATTGACGGATGCACAAAGACACGCCATTGAGTTGGAAGATAATATGATCATTTCTGGCATAATAAAGAAGGATTCAATCAGGCCTCTGGTTCAAAGTTCTGCAGATCCACTGCTACAGAAGGTAGCCAATGAGATGCTCACACTACCACCACCACAGTATCAACTTCAAAAACAGTATCAACCTCAGCAACTGTATCAACCGAGGAGAAATGATTTTCAGCCTTACAATAGTTACAAGCCGCAGTTGCCAGCACCTCCAACAAGACAAAAAGTTGAAGTTGCACCACAAGCAGTATTTTGTTCCTTTCATGATACCGATGAACATACCGGTTCTACATGTCCTGAGAACTTAAGAATGAATCAGATTATGGGATATGCTGATGCTGCACCCAGTTCCAGTTTCGTCCCAACCCCAAGTTCGAATGTTGTCTCACCACAGACGGACAACTTCGATGGCGACTCCGCAACGGGATATTTTGAACCCGTTATTGAAGAAAAAGAAGACCTCCGCCATTACTCTCTTGCAGCAAATCATGGAAGACACTCTTTTCCTACATTTACAAGTGCTTTGCACTTGCAAGCGCATAAAGAAGAAGAGAGACTACAAGCGCAAAAAGAGGAAGAAAGGAGGAGAGCTAGAGAACAAGAGAATGCTAAAGTGGTTGCTCAAGACCCATCTCCAACCAAGTTTGACATTGTAGATGCCTTGACGAAGAGCACGGTGCAGATTTCACAGTTGGAATATCTTCGTGATCATCCTGAGCAGCTGGACAAAATAATACAACATGTGAAGAAAGAAGCTTCAATTCAGCCTACATTACTCGAGCCATCTGTTCCAGTGAAAGAAAAGCCTAAACCTTTCTTTATATCTTTGTGTATAGGAGGGTTTAAATTGAGCAATTGTATCATTGATTCAGGAGCCTCAGACAACGTAATGCCTCTACAAGTAATGAAGGCATTGGGACTCTCGTGCACAGAAACTCAGAACGAGTGCTATTCGCTTCAATCTGAGTCGGTACCGTTGGTTGGACAAATGAAGAACACTCAAGTAAGGTTGGCAGCATGTCCAGAGAAAAGAATTGTGATGAATATCCTAGTGGCTAACATTCCACCCAGCTACGGGATGTTGTTGAGCCGGAGCTTCTGCAGAGATCTTGGTGGTGCAATGCAATTAGATTGGTCGTCTGCAACCATTCCTGTGGAGGAAGGTAAAATCAAGATAGAACCTGAACCCAAATCCCAGTTCATGGTGGTGAAAATCCCAAACCCCCCACCCCAAACCCTTCATCAAGCAGCAGGTCTCGGTAATTATGTGACGTTGTCAGAGACAGAAAGTGAAGACCAGAATGTTGCTAGTCCAGAAAAGAGACCGACAGAGGATGCAAATTTATGGACAATACAGTTTGATGAGGGTTGTTCTAATGCAAAATCAAGAGCAGGGGAAGTGATCATCTCCCCTAAAGAACAATTATACCCATTGTCATATGGCCTGCAATTGGAGTTTACTGAAGCTGAAAAAGAGGCGCTTTTGTTAGGCCTCAAAAATGCCAAAGACATGGGAATTGAACTCCTATGTGTTAAAGGGGATGTGGAGTTGATCGATGAGCCAATCAAAGGATATTTTCAGGTCAGAAAGGATCATCTACGAAATTATAGAAATCGGGTGTGGAACGCGATTGATTGGTTTGAAGAGTTCGACAACAAAGACATCCCAAAGATCGACAACAGAGTCATCTCGAAGATGAACGACAACAAAGTTGGTGACTCGGTGGTACCTACTTCCTTCCTTGCGCCATATTCTGACTTTTGTCAAGGTGCGTCTGGATGGATGTATGAAGATATGAGAATCTTCATCCCTGAAGATTTGTCTCCTGCGATACCAAAGAAAAGAGAAGTAAAGCCTTTCAGGCAGAAAGGACATCTTTCAGAGGTGGAGTAAATCTTTGTAATTATTTTTCTTTGTTTTTCGTGATGTGTTTCCCCTTTCCGTGATGTTTTCGTTATGTTGTATTTCCCCTTTCCGTAACAGTCCTGTCGTGTTTTAGGTGATTTTTAGGGAAGTCCAACTATTAGGTGATTTCTAGGAAGTCCGGTTATAGGTGACTAAGGAAAGTCTTGCAAAATAGGTGATTAGGAAATGATGCTGACTCCGATACCCAATGGACAAGGCACTAGTCTATGCTTAAAACTCCAGAGATTCTATGGTTCTCCTATGCCGTAAGTATCCGCCATGGTCCCCAAACAGAGCCAATGTTGTACCCCAAAATTAAAATTTTTGTTACACTTGGACATTTTGAAGAAATGAGTAAAAGTCTTGTTAAATCAGTCAAAAAGGTCAAAATTTGGGTGTGCATGTCTTGCATGAGAGGTTAAAACACAAAATTTTCAATTTCTGACGATCTGGGTCTGCTAAGAGCAGCTTAACCTACAAAACCCAGATCTCAGTTTTTCATCCCTAAATTTTAGGATAACTGCTATTTTTAG
Organism: Sequoia sempervirens; assembly: GCA_007258455.2. Lineage (NCBI taxonomy): Eukaryota > Viridiplantae > Streptophyta > Pinopsida > Cupressales > Cupressaceae > Sequoia > Sequoia sempervirens. Next base: position 19,516 of record VDFB02195941.1, on the reverse strand, counting down.
AAATTTTCTCGAATAGTAAAGTTTCTGGTTTTTCCGGTTTCTTTCAAACGATACCCCGCGTACCTTCAAAACAGAAAATTTCTAAAAATAGAAAGTTGGTCTAACAGAACCGAATCGACTGACTTGGTTCAAAAATACTCCATATTAGGGTCAGGCAAATGTAATCTCAAAATAATCAGTTTTTCCCTACTGGGTCTAATCTGCTTTTTCAGAAGCATATTTGGAGCTCCGAGGTCATCAATGGAGGTCATTCGGCTGCCAGGCGTCAAAATCAACACTCAGGCGTTCAACAGAAGATGAAATGATGAACATGCACGAAGAACGAAGATGAAGTTGAAAAATGATAAAATTTTCTAACACTGGTGACTTTGGGCGCCCCTGTTGAAGAAAGGCGCCCATCTTTTTAGGGCACCAAATGTCAGAATTAGGGTTTGTGCCTCCAGTCAATGTTGCTCAGTTCTCTGTCAGCTTCGCAACGAATTCAACGGCGTAGTCATCAGGCGATCCAGTCATCCGGAATTCAAAGCTGAATAGGGAGGTTCCAAATAGATGTCAGAACGAGAATTTAAAAAGATCAAAAATTGACTAAGTGTTGAGATTTTGGGCGCCCCTGGTCAAGAAGGGCGCCAAGCTTTTTGAAGGCCCTGATTCAGCCGTTAGGGTTTGAGAATATGCTTGTTCTTTTCAGAGCTCAGCCAGCTTCGACGTGCCTGTCTCCGTCAGATCATCCGACTGCTCAATCTTCAGCAAATTCATATCAAAGATGAACATACAGAACGAAGTCTTCAAACTCTGAAATTTGAAAATCAGTAAAATGGCCAAGTCTGGAGGAAGTGGGCGCCCCTGGTGAAGAAGGGCGCCCAAGTTTTTAGGGGCCCCAACAGATGAATTTGCAGACGAGTGTCTAATGAGATCTCTTCACAATTTATCCAGCTTTCAAACAAGATACTCAGCACGCCTATCAGAGGTCGCAGTCGCCAGATACAAAGCACCGAACAGGGAGTCTGACGAGAGCTTAGAACAAAGATCCAGAAGCAAAACACAGGAAAGTGAAAATTTGACTAAGTATGGATGAAATGGGCGCCCCCAGTCAAGATAGGCGCCCAAACTTTTGAAGGGTTAAAATTCACTTTTCGACAAAATCTCTCCCAGAAGACCCCTCCTCATTCTTCGTCAGCTTCGTAACGAGCCCAGCCATCAGTGAATCCGACGCCTAGAACTCTAGATCTGACGAGATCATTTGAAAAAGAGCAAAGATGAAGAAAATAAAAATTCTAAGTCTGGTAAACATGGGCGCCCCTGGAGAGAAAGGGCGCCCAAGGTTTTGAGCACTGAGATGATAGAATTCGTCAACAAAGCATCTAAGATCACTTCAACAATTTCAGACGAGCTATCTAGTGAACCTGTCAAACAGTCAATTAGATCAACGTAGCTCTCGGAATCAAGATTTCATCGGAAGATCAAAGGGAAATGAAGAAATTGGAAAATCATGAAAAATGGCTAACACTGTGGAAAGTTCGGAGCCCCTCGGCGAAAAGGCCCTATGAATTCGTGAGGTCAAGATCGCTTTAGCCAAAAAGCCTCCGCAACATCTTCTTCGGGGACCGCCAGTTCGGGCCAGGAGCCACTCACCGCTTTGTCTAAGTTGGTCCATTAACGAAATCGCAGCAGAAGCAGTATGTAAAATGAAGAAAAGTTGAAAAGTCAAATTTTTGACTAACACCGTAAAATAAGCTACTCTCTTGGAGAGAAAGGGCGCCCAACTTCACATGCCTTAGAAAATTTTCATAGATTTTCGAAATTTTCAAAATTGCAAGAGAAGAAAGAGGCGTCCAAATTCAATGAAGCTGAGATTTAGGGTTTTGGAGATAAAAGCAAAAGAAAGCAAAGCAAAAACAAAACCCTAAGTCTATTTAACATCTTTCTTTTATGTATTTTCATTATTTTTGCAGGTAGCCTTCAAGGGAGAAAGTTGGAGCAGCAAGTTTGAGGAAATTTTTCAAGATTCAAGAACGTAGCTTGCTGGTTTTTCATCATATTTTTCAGACCAGCAACATAAACCCTTGCTTTTTCAAGCTTTTTCATCCAGAAGACCAAGGCATTCCATTTTTCAATCATCTGGGTCTTTTTGCCTCAATCTTCTGAAGGAAATTTTCAAGAACTTCATCAAGTTGCAGCAGTGCTTTTATTTTTGCATGTCAGGGAAAACCTCAGTGCTTTCAAATTTCAACCATCTGGGTCCTTTCCAATTAGTCTTCTGAAGAAAACCCATATCACAGCTTTTTTCAAGAAAATTTCAAAACCTAGGGTTGGCTGCTTTTTTGATCAAACGTCAGTGTTTTTCATATCTGATCAACTGGGTCCATTTCTAATTGTATTCTGAACAAAACCCAGGTGCCAGCTTTTTCGGTAAAAAATTGAAGAAATTAGGGTTTGCTGCTTTTTCAGTCAAAATTCAAGATTTTCAAAAACGGACGATCTGGGTTGTCTTGCAACGAAGGTCTGAGCAAAACCCATATCTCAGAAAAAATTCCAAAAATTTGTCCGTTTGAAGACGAAAAACCAGCATTCTAAAAATAGAAAGTTGCTCAAGGCTTGTCTGAACATAGGCGAGTTTACAGTCATTCTTCAAGGTTTTCAATATGGAATACACTCCCCTCAAGTTTAAGACCAAATCAGCACTATGTTAAAACTTCATCATCTCAGCTGAAGAACGAGAGAAGGTGTGATATGAGAAAGAGGAAAGGTATCGGAAAAGAGTGTTGCAATAATCTTCTGATGGTAATCAAGCGAAGTGTCAAAAGCATAAAGTTGCAGAGCCGCCAAGTTATCAATAAGTTATCTTTTTGGGCAGCGATGTTTTGCAAGAATAGAACTCATAAAACAGTTGAAAAAGTGAAAGATTCTCTAAGGGCGAAGAGATCTTGGAGAATCAGAATATTGCCTTAGTTGGCATAGATGCACCGAACCGGGACACAATTTCCAATTTTCTAGCGGATGAGATCGAGCTTTAAAGCAGCTTTCTTCTAGAAGCTTTCTTTCCCGCTTTCTTTCTATTCTTGGAACGATTCTTATCCATTCTTTGAAGAAGAGAAAGAAGATAGATGTAATAGTTGGCGCTTCCCGCTTTTTCTGCTTTCTAGGGTTTTAGATGTTATCTTCTTTCTAGATTTAGTAATAAAGCTTGCTTGCTGAGCAAGCCCTAGATTGTGAAAGCAAGGAGATTTTAGGGTTCCCTACTCCTCTGCTTGTCTATAAATAAGAGCCTTTGCTCATTAGTTTCTTTAACGGTCATAGTGATAACAACACGCTGAGCCTATTTTGCCTTCTATTTGTTATTCAAGTGTCGTTCAATTGTGTTGTGATAAACAAATTGTTGAGCCTCTTTAGCCAACAAGGAGTTAGTGTGATTGCTGTTTCTATTGTGTAAGAGCAAGATTGCAAACCTCTTTAGCTGCAATTTCTTGTTCCAGGCATGTTAGAAGTGAGCCTTGTTCCAGAAGTTTGAGTAATAAAATCATGAGCCTCCTTTGCCTTGATCCAAAATCTCAGATTTCCGTTATTTGTGTTATGCTTCTATGATCTCGATTTCAGCTTGCATTGAAGTGTGTAGATGTTTGTTGAGAAAGAGTTTATCGAAGTATTTTGTCAGAAAATCTACCTTGTTAATTTCTAACTTCTCTTGCTCTGCTATTACTTGAGAGGTTAGGAACGTCTTTAGTCTAGGCTAGTCGTAGTTGAAGTTCTTAAATCAGAAAATCTCAGCTGCGGCGTTTGTGTTTTATAAACCTTGTGCTCTAAGCTGATCAAAAAGATAGGCAACTTAGTTTTAGTTTACTTTCTTGAATACCATCAGCAAGAGGGAGCTTCCCCTCCTAATTTGAAGAGCAGTTTATCTGTGCATAGCTGTCCGTTTTCAAATCCGCATTCCAGAGGTGCGAATTTAAACGCCAACACTATCAACCATGGTTTCCTGTAGCTCTTTGAAGAACTTTTCTTCAGGATCTTCCTCTTTTGCATTGATGATGGATTTCATCTTCTCAATCATTAAGTCGATACCATCATATACTTCGCCCAAACAAGGTCTAGCCATGTCAGTGTAACGGATCATGCTCAATATGGGCTCAGTGAAACTGACAAGATAATCAACACGATCCCACCAACTATCATCTAGGATCCTTTGCTTGACCCTATTTTCCCTTTCATTGCTAGATTGCCTCCATACAACCCAATTAGGGCTGATTACCATGGCATAGAGTGCCTCACGAACCTTTATAAGTTGTCTCAACACAATTTTGTTGGAGGCAAAACGGGTCTCGGCAACCTGTTTGAAAATCAAAATTTAAAATTAAAAGAAAATTCAAAAATTTAAAAATATTGAGAATTAACTTACCTTCAACGGCTCCAATTTTGAGAATTGTCTAAATATTCCTTGTGTCATATGGTGGTTGGTGACAAACATTTGGATGTCTTCGCCCTCAGCATGCACCTGTTTGATCCACTCAATTTTGGATCCAATTTTTTGTAGCATTAGATTGAGGGAGTGGACAACACAAGGTGTCCAAACAATGTGTGGGATACTTCTCATCAACCAATAACCCAACAACCCTACAATTTTTGGCATTATCGATTACAACTTGCACAACATTTTGATGGCCCACTTCTTCAATAGCTTGGCAAAGGATATTAGCAATAAATGGGCCATCCTTCACCTGTCCTTCACAATCCACTGCTCTCAAAAACATTGCCCCTTTAGGGGACACGGCAATAACATTGATCAATGGGCAATTTTTTGCATCTTTCCATCCATCAGAAATGATGGTCACCCCTGTTTCGATCCACGAATCCCTTATGGGCTTCAAAGAGTCTGCTAGATGTTTCACCTCTTTCTCCAATAAGGTGCAACACACCTTCTCAAAACCTGGGCCCTTATACCCCTTTGGAGCCTCATTAATAGATTTCACCATTTTTTGCCAATATGGTGAATGAATAACATTGAATGCCAATCCATTGGCATAGACACATCTTGCTATGTCTTGATCAACAATCTCTCTTGCCTCATTCTGAAATGAAGCTTCCAACGGTCCCTTAGATCTTTTATTTGAAGAGGGCATGGTTTACTCTTGAGGGATGTCCATAAATGGATGGCTTTCTATAGGTGGAAAATAAGAAGGCGGTGTAAGGGGTTTCATGGATTGAGATCCTTTCTTCAAAGGATGGCTTGTTTTACCACTGGCTGCTTTTTGGTCTGCCTTTTCTTGCTCAACAATATATATCAACACTATATTTTTTGGAATGCCTTCATTGTTTTCACCTGGACAATTTTTGATGCTTGTTTCAGGGATCCCGCACAAGTGCCCTTTCACTTGACTGTACGAGCTCAAATATTGAACATGGCAATGACTACAAATCCAAACACATCCTCCGCCACTTGGAAGTTGCTGAACCATTTCTACATATTTCTAGAGGGGAGAGTTTGGGTTTGTTTTCAAATGAGATTGGATTGAGCTTGAGGAGGTACCCGTTGCCATTGTAATACGGAATACCTAAGGCACAACATATTGAAATTTTGGTATTGATTCATTGAATTTGAAACTAAAAGAATTAATTAATTTAAAAAAAATGAAAAAATTGAACATGTGTTATAGACATTTAGAGGAATGAAAAGTAAAACAAAACAAAAAACTAAAAACCAAAACAAAAGAGTTGAAGTTCATTTGTTAAAAAAAAAGTAAAAAAAATAATAAAAAAACTTCAAAAAACCTACCTCTTTTGAAAAAATCTTGCTCTGCGATCTTCTTGGCAACGAACAAGCACTTGCAACTGCTTAGGAATAGCACAACAACCAACTTTGAACAATCTATGATCAACCTTCAAGTCTATTCAAGCTTGTGCAAGCAAAAAAGAAAGTTCAGCAATGGAGGCAAAAAATCCTTTTTTTTCATTCACAAATTGGTATGGCAGTGCATCATTCCAGGCAAAACTGGGGTATGTACTATCCTTCTTTGGGGAGAACTGGTCTGGAATGCTGTTATATTTAAAATTTTATAGAAATGTATCACGGACATGAAAAAATGTATTTGGAAACCAACATATGGTTTATCTTAATATTTGACTATGATGCTTGGTTTTTTATATGCATGCAATGCAATAGTTGAGGGGAGTTTTTATTCACTATCACTGGTCTATTGGTAGTTGAGTGACTACCTAGGTGCTTTGAAGTTTTTAGTCCACCATTTTCTAAGCTGTATACATTTCTCCCACAAATAGAGGTGCATTTATTCACTATCACTGGCCTCCTATTGATACTTGATTGTTTACTTAGGTGCTTCAATGTTTATGCGTGACCTTTCTTGACCTTTTTCTGAGCTGTAATATTCTTGCCATAAATAAACTGTAGAGGATGTTTTACTAACTGTTACCAGGAAATTCTATTAGAGGAACATGGATTGTGTAGTTGTCCCTGTACCCACAGTTTCTGGTGACTATATTTATACAAGATATAACTGTGTCCTTCCTCGTTTATTTATGTACCCTAATTTGATTGAAGTCCTCATTCCTGTATCCATATCCGAATCCCCGGTCTCTAGGAAACTATGGACCACACAAAATTTTACAAGTTTATACATCTGGTAATAGTAATTGTTAGAAAAGCAAACTATTCTGGATAATAAGGTTTGTTAGATATCTGAAAAGTGGAGGCTTTTTATTGTTTCAAAGAGTGCTATTTGGTGCAACTCTTGAAACTAGTGTTTGGAGAAAATAAAAAAGTAGTTAATAGTAATACACAAATAGTCTCATGGCACATAGGTGCAACAAATAGAATGACTCATTGCACAATTTATGAACTGCCTCAATTTTGTTTATATGTAAAATCTTCTGTTGTAAATAATAAAATATATCAAAAAAGGCCTTTGAGTTCAAAATGAAAAAAAAGCTTAAGTACACAGTCCTATTCCCGCTATTTTTGTCTTGGTTGGCTCATGTGGCTTTGGTTAAGTGTAGTGAACCCATCAATGCAGGGTGCCCTATTTTTTTATGCATATGTTTTTTTACTTAAATATACTTTTCTAATCATTTTGTTTGGAAACAGCTGGAAGTATTCCCTGCAGATGTAGTGGGTGTTTGCTTTCTGGAAATGTTGCCCATTATGAAACTGTCAGTGGTATTTCTGTGACCTGTTAGTGAGAAGATTAAGTAAGATGGTCTTGAATTAGAGGAAACGTGAAGCTTTTATTAGATTTGAAGTTGTTTGAGAACGGTACATTTTATTTTCCATTTGTAGCACATAAAGGAGCTTGTGTGCCTTGCACTGTAACAAAAAATAGAGATTCTCTATCAAATAATATTATGCCATTTTGGACAGTGAAGTTTATCAAGGCTTTCTTGAGTATATGAACAGCGTAACTTGTCTAATCATATTTTAGTCCATTTCTCTGTTAGTTTTATTGAGATCTGAAACTACATCTGAATTTGATGGGCTCTGCTTCAGGTCAAAGTGCCATGCTTTTGAGTCTTGACTGAGGATTTTCTGTTGCTAGTGTTCTAGAGGAATTGCTATGCTATTACATTGAAATTTCCGCTTGAATTCAAAGGTTGCCATTTAGAGGTCAAGTTTCCTTCCGATTTTGACATTTGTTAACAATTTTGGCTTCCTTCATGATGGAATTTGTGTATTCAAGTTATTTTATAATCCTTGATGCATGCAATAGCAGTTTACTGAAAGAGAAAGTGAAACTTAAATTTAAGTATTAAGATCTATGTTCTATCAAATATGCAGATCAATTATGTAATACTGAAAGGTCAAGTACTGACTTTCTTTGGAGATTATCTACTGTTGGATCTTAAAAGGAAGTAGTAGATCTTGATTCTTGATCCTTTTTTGAACTTGATTACAGTAAGGGATTTAGTGTATTTTGAAAGTGAAATACTGATGGTTGCCATTTTTGTTCAGTTTGTTTTAGCAAATAAGTTTCTACATATTTGAATTTGAAATATCCAACTGATTGCCCACATTTTGCAATCTATGCTGCATTGTATTTCAAGATTTAGTCAGACATTTAATAAATTTTTGGGAGGTAACTTTAATCAGGTCATCTAGGTCATAGATCTATTATGGATCATGGGAGGTTAATGGAACTGAAAAATACAACTGCTAATAACAACCTGGGATGGAATAATATAAAGCACCAGCCGCTTGACATTGCATTCCTTTTTAGTAGTAAATGCATGAACAATCAAATATTTTGCAGATCATATTCTTCTTAAGATTCAGATAGCTGAGATTGTTCTAGTTGATTGTGTAAGCACCATTGCTATATGGCTTTTTCAGCAATAATATTGCTGATACAGGAAATGCTTCTGGTCAAAGACATTTATTCAAATTTAAAATCGAAGTACTGCAACCTATAATCTCTGCAAATACTAATATTCTGTACTCCTTTACAGCCCTTATATCCTGAATGTTGAAGTAGGAATTTCATGGCAGCCTTGCAAGGCCATGATGTTGCAGACGGATTTTGCTGGAATCCTTGCATTTCCCAACTTCAGATATTTATAAAAACTCTCGCCTAGTTATGCTTGCTTAACATGATTTGAATCTTATAATTTATTGGAATTCTTTTGCACTGACTAGTTTTTTTAATTTTATTTATATTTTCAGTGTTAGGGTGTCAGGTTGTATTCCATATGCTTTGTTTAATGCAATATTATGACGCCTTATAATATTATCAGCTAGCACAAATGCAAGAGTAGTGTTGTTTTTGTTTGACATGCTCAGTTTAATTGCCAAAGTTGGTTTTGTACTACTTGCACAATAGTGATGTAGTGTAGGCTGAAAGGTTTGCTTATTATATAGAATCTATATTTTAGTTTTGTACTACTTGCTCACTGTTGATCATAATGAAAAATCAATATTTTAGTGTGTTTACACGATAGTGGGTTTATAGTCAAGAAGTTCATTTTTAAACGTTAATCAATCTTTAGAGGCTGAAGTTGCACAAGCTGATATTAACTTCTATATACAGACTGATTGGGACGGTGGATACTTCCCACTAGCAATCCATTTCAGTGAGGATTATCCAAGTAAACCACCAAAGTACAAATTTCCACAAGGGTTTTTCCAACCTAATGTGTATCCTTCTGGAACTGTTTACCTGTCAATTCTCAATGAAGATTCTGTAAGTAATTGAATCATGCTAGTTTTTTATTTGATTGGTATCACATTGATTCAAGTGATTGTTATATGCTGAAGTTGATGCTTTGGATTAGTAACCATTTGAATCTATTTCTTTTTGTGCTGGATAGGGATGGCGACCAGCAATTACTGTGAAGCAAATACTTGCTGGCATTCAGGACTTACTAGATCAGCCAAATCCAACTGATCCTGCTCAAACAGATGCTTACCAACTCTATATGCAGGCATAATTTAAAAAAAAAACTTTGCTATGCTTTTTTGGTGGTTTTATTCTTTTTATTACAGTTTTCTTTCATAAAAATTGTTAATTTGCTATCATTTAAAATTTTAAGCATTTCCTTATCAAGTTTTAGTCTCATTACTAAAATCATTGGTGAAAAAAATCGAAATTCTTTTAAGATTCAAATCTCTAAAGGAATTTTCATAGCCTCAGCTTCCTTCAACCATTGTTCTTGTAAAGGTTGATAGTATCTCATACATTGATGAGATATTTCATATTTGTGTTCTGTAACTGAGGTAGTATTTTTGAATGCTAGTTTTTATTTTAACTAATAAAATATAGTAGAAAATTCTATTAGGATAAAATATTAGTTTACGAGGATACTTTTATTAGACTATTCCTAATTTAAAAAAAGAAGATACCCCTAGCTCCTTTTATAAATCAAGCAAGAACTAATTTTAGGCTTACTGGAGGTATACAACTAATTATATGAGTAAGAGAAGAATTTAAGGGTACTTTGAGAACTTCTCTTTAGTTAAGGAGAGTAAACATATAGTTTATTTACGAAGGAGACTGTTGCTAGAACATATGTATCATGAGGTCAGTTTTAGCAGTTAGAAATTTTAGATCTTCATTTCTAACTTGAGGATTTGAGTATAGTTTTTGAATCCGCCTCCTTTGATGGTCTAGTTTATTGGAAAGTATGCAATTTTGCCTTTTCGAGCTCCAATGGTCTGTATCTTATTTGTTGATGAAAATGTTATCTGATTCAACCAATACTTGACGACTTTAGTGCTCTATTATATTATTGATTGGGGTGAGTTTACAAATTTTTTAGTGCCCTATTATATTATTGGTTGGGTGAGTTTACAAGTTCTTTTTACATTGTTAACCGTTTGAAGTGAACTTTTTCCTTTGTTTTTTTAAAAAATTATCAAAATAAACATTGCATTGAGGGAGTCTTTTGCAAGTTTCCTAAGGTGTTATGGGATGTCTGGGAATCTCAGGGATGTCCTAAAGTCCCCTTTTGGCATTTCCTAGGAAGAAACATCCAAGAAATGCCCCCCTTTTAAGGAAACGTCTGGCAAACGATGGAGGAAACTTGGAGGCAGCAGAGGGATGGTGTGGGAACATTTCCCAGGCATCCCTACGTCTCGGGGACAACCTTGCCTTGGAGACGCCTAGTTTTTCAGGGGGGGCGCATCCCCATGGAACATTGTAAAAATGTTCAGTTGACCATGGTAATAGTGAAAGAACTTGTTCTTAAGTGTTTTCAAGTTAAAGGGCTTGTGTCTTGTTGATGTGAAGTATACGAGTTATGTTTTTTTACTAGTCTTGTCAAGTTAATGTGATCTCATAGAGGTACTTTTGTAACCTGTGTTAAGATTGTTGGTTGAGAGTTATGTTTATTTGCTTAAGAGAAAATAATTGAATATCATATATTGCAATAAAATCACATAATGGACTATCATATCCAAGGTAGAAAAATACTACAAAAATTATCAATCGACTACAACACAATAATTACTTGTCCAAATTAACTTCATATAACCACTGCATATAACTTCTTCCCCCTCCTACTGATAAATGAATATTGCCATATGTGAGTTTTTTTCCCCCTCCCATCTCTGTTTTAGATGTCTGATTTCCGACAACATTTGGTTTTGGAGCAAATAGTCCAAGGAATTTATTCATTGGACCCTTGACACAAGAGTAAATACTAATTGCTTGCAAAATACATTTAGCCAGAAGGCTTGGGAGAAAGATGTCATGAATGTGTAAGGCAGAGACATCTATAAAGCAATGTTGAATCCTTGAAAAATGTGATCAGAAAAATCAGAAAAAATTGCATCGAAATTTGTGTCAGAAAATCGGATTGCTGTCCTAGTCAAAGGTTGCATTGGAAAATCATGATTTATGTTATTTTCTAATCAACACATTCAGAAAAATTGCTGTTCATATTTTGCCCTAGTTTGTACATTCAAAAAAGTTCCTGTTCTGACCTAGACAAGTGTTCTTGTCAAGGTTGAGACATTCAGTTTTGTAGAATTAGATAAGCCTACAATTTCACAAGATCTCAGCTATTCAAAAAGATAACTAAAAATCTTAGCTATTCACAAAGATAACTAAAAACCAGAAATTGCAACATCTGTTGATGAATCTATTAAGGCTTCTTTTGATCGTTTAAAGGCTTTTATTGATGAAAGACAAAATTTCATATCAATTTATGACCAGACATCTGAAAATAATATGTATAGATATGCATAAATGATATAGAGAGTTTCAAACTTTTATGCTATGTTCCACCGGTGTCGGGGACGGGGGGACAAAGGGGCCTCAATTTCGGGACGGCGGGGGGACGGTGGCAGGGGACGGGAGGGGGGACGGGGTGTATATACTATATACTATACATATGGTACTTAAAATGCTAGTTATGAAAAGATGTATAAGACTATTAAGAAGTAAAATAGCAAAATTGAAATACTAAATTAGTACTTGAACATTGAACATTGAATATTGAAGTTTTCAGTATCGAATTACTAATTAGAAATTAGAATAGTAATACTCAATACTACAATGTAACAATTGTTGAATCGGCAAATGGAAGATTTCTATTATATTATATCAAAAATATCTGATTATAAAGATGATTACAAGTGAGTAGCATGATTATATGATATCAAAACAAGTACAAAATCAAAATGTCAAAATGACAAAATGTAGTGAAGGAGGCAGAGGCCTCTAATCATCCCTCGGGAGGTCGGCAAACTCCTCATCACTAGAACCACTGGACTCCTCAAGGTCAAGATCCGCCAAAGGAACACCAACCAACCCTATATCTGAAGCATCCTCATCCTCATCAATCTGTGATGGCTCCTCTGGCTCTACATCCCATCGTGCTGCTGGGCTCTCCTTGTACACACGTGTCCTGCGGTCAGTGATACGCAAGGCACTATGTACAGCCACTAGCTTCTCTGCTCTCTTAGAGGTAAGTCTATTCCTCTTAAGAGAGTGGATGAAGCTATAAGTAGACCAGTTCCTCTCAGAAGCTGAAGAACTAGAAACCTGGGACAGCAAACGAATGGCTAGTGTGGTAGTCAGTGATTTCGGTCCATGACAAGTCCACCACAAAATCGGATCCTCCTGTGCCATAGTTCTTATGTCCGCCTTTGCTGCAGCCTTATAACCCCTAAGAGTAGCAAATTTCGTCCACTCAGTGCGAATGTTGCCAGCAGCTTCAACATCATACATCCTATCAATGCATTTGAAGAACCCTTCCTTCACCTCATCATCCTGAATCGGTGTAACTCTCCCAGGCCTAGGCATGTACCACTTCGGATTCAATGCATAAGCAGCCATGTGCAAGGGAGTGTTTAGGCTGTCCCATCTACGCTGAATAATAGGCTGAATGTAAACATTGTAGAACGCTAAAGTGGGGTCCTCTCGCACAACTGCCCTCATCTGACCAAGCATAGAATCAATGCACTCATACACCTCCCCAAGGTTAGGTGCATCCCCATCCCCATATCTGATGACCTGTACAACTGGTGTAATGATGGTGACAATATATTTTGCATCATGCCAAAATGCATCACTCTTCACTATCTCTTTCACCCTCTTCCCTTGCTCTGTTATGGACCCATCCCAACGATTCCATTCTTGTGTCATAACCATGACTTGCAGTGGCTCTTGCAACTCAAGCATTCTCTCCAAAAGAATGAAATAGGATGCATATCTGGTCTCAACTGGTTTCAAGAACTCCTTCACGAAGCTCCTGAAGATGGCATGTGAAGTGTGGTGGTTGCAGATATGCATCTGCACATCTCTAGCATTGCTGACCACTCCTCTAATCCACTCAATCTTCCCCATGTCGTTGAGTGCATTGTTCATGGCATGCACACAACATGGAGTCCACCAAATGTGTCTGTATGATGCCTCTATAAGCCTCCCTGCAGCTCTGCACACATGTGCTGCATCTGTCACTACTTGGACCACATTTTGTGGCCCAATCTCCTCAATAGCTGCCCAAAGGATCTCAAACTGAAAATCAGCATCTTTTTGATGCCCTGAACAATCAACCGCCCTGAGAAAGAATGGCCCCTCTGAACATGTAACTATAACATTGATGAGTGGATGATGCCTAATGTCTGTCCACCCATCCATAACTATGCTACATCCAGACTCCTCCCAACATGCCCTCATCGTCTCCATCAATGAATTGATCTTGGCATAGTTGTTATCCAAGATCGTGGTCCTCAATTTGTGCTCACCTGGTGGCACATATGATGGGCCTCCCTTCGCCACCATCGACATCATCTCCTTATAATAAGGAGATCGAGCTACATGGAATGGGATTCCATTGGCAAAAAAGAACCTGCCAATGGAATCATCTATCTGATCCCTCAGGTGCACATTAAATAAATCAGCTATGGGGTTAGGCTGACTTTGCATCTTGCATTTCTCCTTGCCCTGTTGTGATTCAGCCATAGTGCTATAAGTGGATGACAGTCCTGAGGCTGACCCTGACAATGTTTCTGCTCTCTGATGCAATGTAGGAGTAGAAATACGTGGCTGCGTCTGCATTTGCTGCTTCTGAATTTGCTGAATAGTCTGAATATGTTTCCTACCAGACAAGGTAGTAGGCATTGGAATTGCCACATCATCTGGAACACCCCAAAGCTTGTTGAACTCAATTCTGTATTTCAAATTTTTAGCTTTCTTCAAAAAATCGCATGCTCCCACACCCTTTCCTGGCCAAAAGAGGAAGTGTGCATTAACTCTGGTGATGCTCCCAAACCAATCATCACCACAAATGTTGCATTGCCATTTCCTCGTACCACCAGTTGATGACGTTGGGGCTGTTATTCTTGTTGCAAACTGTTTGAGAGGAGATTTGGGATCATAAGGACCCCTAGCCCACTTTGCCAAAAGCTGGGAAGGGCAATCAGTAGAAACTGGTGCACTAGCTATGGAACTAGTATGCCCTTCTGGATTTGACCCATGCTCACCCCCCTCATTGTGCTCATCCTCATGCTCAGGTTCATATTCTAATTGGCTTGCACTATGAGAATCAGTTTCCATCTCATGCTCACTCATTTCATGACTATGGGAGCTCATTTTGACACTGCATTTCACAAAATGAAAAAAAATTCAATAAACACATAGTTTTAGCCTATGCCCTACTTTAAAATTAAAAAATAAAACTCTATATTTTAAAATTTTCATCAAATTTTATATTGCAAAACAAAATCTAAGATTCTAAATTAATTTAGAAATTAGAAAATGAAACATCAAGAATTTAGAAATGAAATAAGAAAAATTAAAAAATGAAACAACAAGAAATGAAAGAACATTGAAAATCAGAAAATAAAATAAAAAATAAGTTAAAAACCCTACCTTTTGCTTGAAAAATCTCTTCAACAAGGTGAAGAATCTTCTTCCTCTTCTTCTTCTTGCTCCTTGACACTCCTTTTTCACTTGCAATCACTCCTTTCACTCCTCCAATCACTCTTTCCTCAGCCTTCACTCTTCTTCTTCTTGCTGTAGCAAACAAGTAGAAATGCAAATGTGAATAAAAATGAAGATTAGAGGGCCTTTTGAAGGCATGTTAGAGTTTAGATGGGCCCCACATGCCCTTAGGGTTCGAATAGAAGAAATAAACTATTAAAAAAATGTTTTAAAATTAAGTTTTAATGTGCCTTTTGGCTGTTCGCCGCGGGAGATGCCTGGGCGTCCCCGAGACGCTCGAGGGACGCCTAGGTGTCTCCCTCGGCGTCTCGGAGACGCCCAAGCGTCTCCGGCGGTGAGCCAAGAAACGGTGGCGCCGCTGGAGACGTGGGAATGCCGTCCCCACGTCTCCGGGACGTCCCTGTTCCAGAGATGCTAGGGCCTAGAGGGGGGGACGCGTCCCCAGGGTTCACTGCTTTTATGACAACTTTGATGTCTACAAAAGTGGCTACAATAACATTGATTTCTACAGCAGCTCAAAAATGTAAATGGTCCAGTTTTTAATCTTGTTTTTGTTAGTTGTTTAATATATAGCAGCAAACAAAAGTGCAACAAACTCAAGACTGGAGAAATTATGGCATACTTGTCTTAGGAAAGAAAATCATGCTACGAAGTCATCAGAGCAAATAGCCAAAGAAAAGTGAAATAAGTGAAAATGTGTAGGTATAGACCTTATTGATGTGGATAGGAGAAATCTGATGCATTTATTTTACAAAAAAATGTGATTAATCGCAAAAAAATCAGCATAAATTCTTAAAAATTGGTAAAAAAGCTGCAGACAATGATCTACTGAAAAAGTGTGTTTTTTTAAGGTTAAAATTTGGGAATATTGTTGTTTTGCGAGTAATATCAATTTTGGCAATTTATTCTCAATTTTTCCTTTTATGCTCCTAGGAATGGTTGGGTAGGGCCTTGTCATTCCAAGTACCTTGAGAGTACGTTTTGGAATGGCAGGTTTATGCTTTGACTTTCACAAGGCTATCCCCACTCGATATGGTGATGAACTTGGGTTGTGCAAGGACACGATAACTTAGGATTTTATGTTATGGAAGATAATTAGTTGCAAGTTTCCATTTCTATCTCATGGTGTTATATAAATGGAAGTGTTGATGTGACTTTTGTGACTGCACCAATCAGCAGAACAAAGTAATCCGAAGGCTACTCCATTCTCTCTTGATCAAAGAATTCCGTGTGCTAAGATTGCAAGAAAGATCGCACGTTCAACTCCAAGGTTCTGAAATGCTTTGGAATACCCTCAGTAGGTTCGTTGTGATTTGCTGTTTTTCACGAGGGGACTTACACAATTGTTCAAAAGGGTTTGCAGTTGACAACAAGTTAATGATTTGAAGGAGATTTTCGTGCGAATGATTTTAGCGTTGATGTACAACTTTTCCTAAAACTAACCAAAATTATGCGGATTTGAATGGCTGCAGGGATTAGAAAATTACGTCCTAGTTTAAATGCAAGAGGTGTTGAGCTTGACTTCAATGAACTTCAACCGAACGTTGTCTTGCCTCCTATTGGACAGCTTCGACAAGGTTGGTGCAATCTTCAAGGGAGCGAAAAGATGTTCAAATCATGATTCAACAATGCAAATACCATCAAAATGATGCATACATACACATGAATCTTGATCGAAGTTAAATCTAAAAGGTATTCCAGTTGACCACACAGGACAAACTTACCATCAGTAAGCTTGTTAGTGGTATGGATTAATGAGGCTCACTTAAATCAAGCACAACCACTCATAATTAACTACTTGCATGAAAATTACTCTAACTTTGAAGTCGAAGGGTGAAGAAACCTCACTAACTGCTCATAACAAAAGATAAATTCACCAATCAATGAAACTCTTTCATTATAATAGTCTTCGTAACAATTTCTTACAAAATTCTCAAAGGCAGAATTTTCCTTCTCCTTCAAACAATGCAATGAACTATTCTAACTCTAACTATTTCTCTATGTTCTAGCAAAATGTCTACTCTCTAGATTGATCCAATGTCTAACTAACTAATGCACAAATGAGGGGATTCCCCTTTATATAGCTGGCCAATCCAATGGATGGTCCAAATCAAATTACAATGGACGGCTCAGATCGAGCCACCTCAGCCCTAGACAAGATTCCAAGGTGGAGTGGCGTAATTAATGATCTCAAAAATAGCATATTCTTCTTTGACCACTATGGGCAATTAATGCCCACTATCCTTCCAGAAGATTCTTTTCCATGACTTTGTTTCCATTGCTCTTCTCTCTGACCGCGTAAGCTACGAACCAGGCCAGCACTGAATCAACTTCCTGTTCTGAAATCGCTGGAGTAAGGTTGAGCTGATATTCAAGGATGGCGATTGTTTGCTCCTGCCTGTCACAAGATTTTCTCCAACTCTCAATAGACTCCTGTGTGCTCTGAATGATGGCTGAGAATGTAGAGATATTCTCAAAGTCCAGTTGAGCAAACACCCTCATCTCCAAGAAGAAAGGCTACAACTTTCCCTTCAATCCATCTACTTCTACCTCCTCGGGAGTTAGCCTCTTGGAGAACAACGCCTCCAGTGTATTGAGGATGCCCTCATGAATATTTCTCATTGCCCTCCTGATCTTAGATGACTCTACCACTGCTAAGTCGAAGAATCCTTTGCTCGTGAAAGCCGTCGAATACCACCCCGGAAAGTCATATCTATCCCCAGCTTGGATCACCCCTTCATCAACCAAAGTCTGCATGGGTACGCGCATCAGGGCCGCGAGGCGAGGAATGGTCTTATCTTGGAATATATGTGTTTCATTCCAAGCCTGCTCGATGTTCTCCAAGCGCGAGAGGATGCTGGAAGCGTGCTGAAAAGAGGAGACAAGGTCAATCATGAACTTTTCAGCCTCAACACGGACACCGCCTATCCACTTATCTCCTTCTTGAATAGCTTTCTTCATTTCTTCGAGTCCGCTGATCGACTCCCGTGGCAGCTCAGGTGGAAGATCCACCATTGGATTTTCCTGAGCACATGGTTGTGCGATATGCTGCACATACCCAACTAATACCTTATGCTCCTTCTTCAACTTCTTGTATTTTCCTTCTTTTCGTACTAGTCTATCTTTCAGCGCTTGGAAGGAATTTTCAGCCTCCTCAACAACTTGTGCTCTAGAGGGACGCCCTAATTCAATCGTAGTGACCGTGTAATTCTCTGGCATCACGTCACCTAAGTCATATTCCTCCCTTGGAACAGCAACATGGAGAGTGCGCGAACCAGCCTCATCCGTTTCCATCCTAGAATATTTCCTGGCTCTCTTCCTTTTAGGTGTCCCACTTTTTCTATTCAAGAGCTCCTCCATTTCTACTGCTGGGTCGGTGTCATCCTCTTGATCTCTCCTTATTGCATGTGAGAGCCAATTTGGAGCATTTCGCTGAGCACCATAGACAATAAGGGGCTGCTCTTCTGTTGCTTCAACCTCATGAACTTCCTCTTGAGCAACATTTGGTCAAGGCTCATCTGTCTCCATACGTTGACTATCCTCCTCATGACCTCTAACCTCAGGTTCCATAATATCTTCCTCTTCAAAAGCTGCCTCAAGTGCACGATCAAAGCGAATATCCGTCTCTGTTTCTTCTCCTTCTTCTAGCTGATCGACACTCTTGAGAGCATTGGCACTCTGACTGTCTAGTTCTCTTGACAACGGTTGGTTAACTTCTCCAATTTCTGGCTCTTCATTCACTCTAGCCCTCTGGTCTGCAAACATCGAGACTTCATGTACGCTGGAGGATTGAGCCAACAACTGAGTAGGCGATGTCTCCTCTGATCTCTGAGGTTTAGGTTGAATTGGTTCTTCTTGCTGTTGCGGCTCCATAGCTTAGGCAATTTGTTTCTTCTTCTTTGCCGACATTGGTGGCCTCTGATCGCCCATGAGATTGTACGAAAGGGAAATGGATCTTCTCTTCAGCCTATGAACATGTCCATCCACCTAGATCCTTGTGAAGGTCAAGACAGGCATAGACAAAGTGTCTAAGTCTGTACTCTCTGGCTCAGCCCAATCTGGTGGTGGGATTGGCATGTTCTTTATTGACTCGTAGTTTGGGTGAGTAAGTTTGGCATCTTCATCCACTTGATCCGGAACCTGGACCACTTCGCACTCTCTGATTAACTTAAGAGGCAATCTGGAGAAAATTCTTCTTCTAATTTCACCTTCATCTTGTGCATTTGCCCAAAAGTTTTCTAATTGGGCCTTGTGCCTGTATTCCTCGCCCAACACCATTCCAATCTTCCCTTGAGGATCAAAGTCTTGCCGGCTGGTATGAAGAGTGAGCTGATAAAACTGCAATTCTTTTTCTGCCTCCCTAGCTGCTTGCAAAGAAGGGCACTCCTCAAGCGAGTTTCCCAAAATAATAGGGAAGTGCAGACCTCCTTTCTTCTTCTTTTTTATAATTTTGTCATAGGCCACAAGTTGCCTAGACACCTCGAGCATTATCATTTTGTTAGTGGGGTACCTCGGTAGTCGGTAGGCATATGAATGGTGTCCCGACAACCTTATATATGTGAACTTCGAGAATTGAATGAACCAAAACCCGTACTCCTTGATCATCTCTTGAGCCTCCTTGGATATTCTTT